>JAGFPH010015185.1:0-11425 GCA_018207615.1 Philaenus spumarius | reverse complement strand
GATAACAAGTTATTTTGAGAAAAAAGTTCCTTGGCATGTTTATTCAGACTGTTTGTCACAGTATTTCACTTTAAAATATCAACATAAAGTTCATTATGTGTTTGTTAATGCAGTTTAGAAAAATGCTTACGTTTTGAGATGGAATGGTAGTGATTTTAGTAAAAAAAAATCATCTCTTTACTTTGCATGTTTAATGTGTGAGAGGCCTCAAAAGTTAAACTATGCTAAAACGTAGTTACACTTACCCCACTTCACCTTAGGCCTGCAGTTAGTAATCCTTATAATTGTACACATTTACCGAATTAAAAATACCCATCAGCATAGTTAGGTAGGTCTAGAATAAAGTATGTTGTTTTTTAATAGTATTTTTTTAAATGATGTGTACGGTATCTAATTAATCTGCCCGTAATTTTTCATGGGTGCGTAGTAAATAATATTTGCCATTTTATATTTGTTATAGGTTAAGTCACATTTTCATATTCGTACTTCTATTAAAAAGTGGTAAATATTTGAATATTTGCCTGGGTAACTTTCTATATTCCATGCAACATTTCTTGTTAGTCATCTAAATACTACTTAAGCGTGAAAAATTATAAAGTAAATATAGAAACAAACAATGCAAAACTTACCCATAATGTGTCTGCAGTTCGGTCTTGTTCATTTGATCAGTTCTAGATACGCACAGACATAAATACATTTTCACCAAACTAAACTCGCATTACTGTACCACATTTATTTAGTTTAACTCACTTAAAAAATACACTAACGCTAACAAAACAACGACCATAACCTCAAATACACTTACTGTGTGTAAGCATTGACTCGGACTGATTGTTGAAGGGAAGGCGTTGTCAAATATTGCTGAAATAAGGTTAGTTTAGTTATAGATTAGGCAGTGAGAACTATTAATTAAAAGACAAACACAATTTTTTGTAATTTCTACGAGATTTAATGAATCTTAGAAATTACAAAAAATTGTGTTTGTCTTTTAATTATTGTGGAATTCTACCAAGTACCTTCGGTCATCACTATCAATCGTACAGTGATAACTACATCACGGTAGGCCTATAAGTTACATCGATTCTGGTAACTTCAGGTATAAGTTCACTGTTTTAGATTGTCAAATTAAATTGAATTGATTGTATATCTTACTAGAGGAATCCGCGGTAAAAATTTACTTTAACTAGTCAATTGATTTCTAAGGGAATTTGATATAATATGAAAGAACACATCTAACTGATTCTAAAAACAACAAAAATTTTCCCGGGAAATAATATTTATAGGAGTTATGAAAGAAATAAAAGTTGGAATTATATAGGTTAAGTTTCGACTTTTCCGCAATATTTCACGTAATTATAAGAAAATAAATCACTTAACATACACCAAACACGTAAGAATTAAATAAAGTAAAAAATATTAATCCCAAAAGTACACATAAAGCAATAAAATTAGAAAATAATGTAACAAAATGTAAATTACGCAAACAATAACATCGTACCTTTAAGAACAATAGAAACTACACTTAGTCTATATTTGCGTAATTGAAATAGAATTTCATCAACGTTGCCAAATTGAACAATAGGTTATTGTACTTCATCTGGCCGATAACAGTATGATTATAATATTTCGTCGTTATTATCACATTATATAATTAATATTTTTTTAAAAACCTAAAAGGTACTAATCTCTACTATTTAGTCACAGTATGTTTACTTTTAACTTAATCTGGCCGATAACAGTATGATTATAATATTTCATCGTTATTATCACATTATATAATTAAAATTTTAAAAAAACCTAAAAGGTACTAACCTATACTATTTAGTTACAGTATGTTAACTTCATCTGGCCGATAACAGTATGATTATAATATTTCATCATTATTACCACATTATATATTAAAATTTAAAAAACCTAAAAAGTACTAACCTATACTATTTAGTCACAGTATGTTTACTTTTACTTCACCTGGCCGATAACAGTATGATTACCGGTATAATATTTTGTCATTATCATATTATATAATAAAATTTAAGAAAACCTAAAAGGTAACTAACCTATACTATTTAGTCACAGTATGTTTACTTTTAACTTCATCTGACCGATAACAGTATGATTATAATATTACATCGTTATTATCACATTATATAATTAAAATTAAAAAAAAAAAACCTAAAAGGTGACTATACTATTTAGTCACAGTATGTTTACTTTTAACTTCATCTGGCCGATAACAGTATGATTATAATATTTCATCGTTGTTATCACATTATATAATACAAAAATTTTTTAAACCTAAAAGGTACTAACCTATACTATTTAGTCACAGTATGTTTACTTTTACTTCATCTGGCCGATAACAGAATGATTATAATATTTTGTCGTTATCACATTATATAATTAAAATTTAAAAAAAAACCTAAAAGGTACTAACCTATACTATTTAGTCACAGTATGTTTATTTAGTTGAGTTGCCTAAACTGTTCGTTTCTACACAAAAAAGAACAAGACAAATCCGGCAACGCTTTGAGAACGCTGAGAAAAACATGTCGGCTCTTTGCAATGTAAATTCCCATAAAGAACTTTTGATTTTAAAGTTTTTAATATTGTACGTGTTGAAGATGGTTAAATCGACATCAGTGAAGTGTATAAATACTATATTTATTAAGAAAAAAGTTAAGGTTTGTGTATTTATAGTAGTTACGATTGACAAGTTAAAGTAAACAAATACCGAATCCGCAAATGTTTGCTTTGCTCCCCCACACTAACGTCGAAGCAAATGGAAACAGATTATTGTATAGTATGACATTTTCTCGGGAATTACGATTGATTAGAACAGAGATTTTGTATTTTTTATATAGAAGAGAGACAAATTTCAAGTTATAAAATATGACAAAAAAGTGATACGGTAAAGCAGTGTTTCAAACCGGTCAGGTAGGTCTAGTAAAGAATAAAGTTGGAATAATGTTAATAATGATAGTGGTTTGAGTTATGACATAGTTAACTTTGGGAAAAAACAAACGATCATAGGTCTACATTTTAATAATAGGCCTACTTAAATCAACCCAATAATAATACTTTAACCCCAAGTATTTTGAATACAGTCATTTAGGCAAAACTAATTATATTGTTCACTTTCAAATTCACTAAATTTTTCATCGAGAGTAAACCTACATTTTTAAATTAACGGAAGCCTAAAATTGCATGATTATATTAAAGTAATTCGGACCAACAGAGCATTGTCACTAAACAAAATGGTTCTCAAAATATTTCGCAAAGCTTTATTGGTTATATTTGTGTTAACGTTTAAAATTTTCCCCCGACATTCACATCTGAATTCAATAGAGGCGAGGTGTAACTTTAAAATGGAGTCTCTTGACAACTCTTAAAAAACTTTTCACACAGGCGAAGTTGCGACGCCAATTTTTTGTATAAGCTTTCTCTTTACTTTCACTTATCTGTACAACTTTCTTTCTGTTTCTGTTCTGGGGGATAAAGTATAACGGTGCTGCGTTTCGGTTTCCGTTTACTTTAAAATGTTTAAGATAATGCAATCAGTGGAGTAACTACAATGATGGCGCCCCCGCAGATTCAAGAATGGCACCCCCTCCAAAGAAAAATCTCAACTTGTCGGCTCTAGATGTCCCCTCTCCACCCGTAAGCAATCCCACCCCACGGTCTTTACCTGGTAGCAATTAGACATTAGTTTTACTCTAAATTGAAATGAAAGTAAATTAAGGTTGAGTAAATTAATTTAATGTTGAGTAATTAAATGGCATAGCTTTTAATGTAACTAAGAACTATTTAATTACTCAAAATTTACCGATTTACTTCAAATTTGGTACCAAAATAAACAGACGATCATGATACACAACGTTATGTGATTTATTTTTATATTTTCTTGTTATAAAAAAAGTTTGCATAACGCTACTATAAGCAATTAAAATTCAGGTAGGTGTGGAGCGGAAACCAGTCGACCGTGCTGACCCTCCGTAGGCTTGAACTTCCGCCTCACTCTGAATTGAATTTGACTATAGCATTGCAATTAAATATGCCAATGCTATGAAGTATCACACTCAAAATAACGTGCATGGTTCAAGTTTGAACTAATTTAGCATCTATAAAACGGAAATAAAGTCTGCAACTTTAAACATTAAACATCAAAATTTATGTTTTACAAAAATCTTGTAAGTTTTTATAATTATTTAAAACCTCTTCTTTTCTTCATGTGAAAATACTTGTCGGCTGACATGTTAAGAATAGCACGAGCCCGTTCACGTTTAATGATCAAAACTGGCAGAGAACTCAGTCTGGGGCTAGACATCGTATTTCTCAAATAAGTCTATATAAGTTTGAGCTTTGAAAATGATCTAAAATTAAATTAAATCAATAAGACCTTCCAAAGAAGTACTTTAATATATAATTGGTGAATAAATGTTGACTATAAATTATAAATATACTAGGGGCTCTGCCCCTGGACGCTCCGCGTCCCAACCCCGGCTCGGCCTTCGGCCTCAGATGGCTGCTTCGCTTCGCTCGCAGGTGGAAAATTCGATAAAGAATCTCGTTAATCTTTTGCTCGTTTGTACATAGGTGACCGAGCATAAATTAGCTGTTTTATTTGGCAGCTGACTCAAACTCATTAAACATTATCTCCATAAGATTAACATGGGAAATTTGAAGGATTGTATACCGGAGCTCCTTCTCGGGTGAATAGCGGCTGAACGGATGATAATATATAAGACTTGACATATCTGTGAATGATTATGTTCTGTTTTTGATCCAAATTAGCTGTTTTATATATAATAGGTTTGTAACAACCAATGTTTGAATTGAATTAAAATATAGTTAGCATTTTTCGTTGATTTTTGTTTGTGTTTAGTTTGTCAATGTAACCTCAAAAAGGTAATACTACATTTGATACTGATTTGATCCAAATCAGTTGTTGATCAAAATCAGCTGTTTTAAGCTTTTCATACGAACAGCTGTTTTTGTGTCCCTGATAAAATCAATAGAAATCTTTCTTCCATAAGATTAACATTGAAACTTTGAGGGCCACTGGGGCGTAGCCCTAATGTCCTAGGACTTCGGTAAATGGCCTAAAACCTTCCCAGGGTTAACCTGTGTTACTATGCAAAATTTCAAAGCAATCGGATGGACGGTATACGAACGCAAAGTGGACAAAGAACCAAAAAAAAAACCCCATAAGGAATACACAGCAAAAATTTGCATTTGATTATAACGTTTGTAAGGCGAAAGATACATGATTTGTAATGCTTGATGGCAAATCTGGGCGTGCATACCTTTAATTTAAGACCTCAATTATGAAAATCGGTCGGGTAGAAGAGCCGAACGGACTCGGAAAAGAAAAACAGAATTTTTTTAATATATAAGATTGCAGTTACGTTATAAAAATGATATAGTTGGCTTTGTCTAATAATAAATATTTATCATTAACGGCTATTTTTAGGTTATTTAGGATTAGTACGTATACGAGCCTTTCAGTTGACGCTGACGTAACAGGAAGAGTCAACAACATCATGATGGCTGTACAGAGGTCGGGAAGGTTGCTTGATAAAGTATTGTTTAGATCCATTTAAAAGGTTGCTAACTCCTTTACTAATGCCATGCCTCTATTCCTTATATCATTCGAAGCAATATTTTTGAAGCAAACAACTTGCGTCTCCATTGCATGTGAAACATTCGCTTCATATTTCTTACAAAACTTGCTATCTGAAATAACCAGTTCATTGTCTGTCCTTTCTGTAAGGTACTTAGGTGATGAAAATATAAAATGATCGTTAATTATTGCCATGCTTTCAAACCGTCTGGAAATCTGACCAATAATTAAATTTAAGCACCTGTAGAACACGTTCTCTTTAAATTTGTATAATGGATCTTAACATTCGACATCTTGGGAAAGTTCAACTAAAAAGCTTTTGACTTTTTTTAATATACTTAGTTCGCGGAGAAGATTACATTCCACTTTCAGCTTACTTGACAACATCGAAATAATTTCTTAATTTCTTCAATTCTACCAAACTTTTTTCGAGAAGGACTATTGCTTCATGAACAGAAATATTTTCATTTTGTAAAGTTTTGATGTTTTGTTGATCCTTTCTAAAACTTTACTTTGAAAGATCTTATCTAGATATCTTTATTAAGAAATTATTAAGATATCTTAATGAAACATTGTTCATTGTAAAATTTATTTTTATGATAATGTCTTTACAGTACATTTATTTTATGAATTCCTTTATATATTTTGTATGTGCCAGGGTCGCGGCGAACCTCCCCCCCCCCCCACGCTGTGGGGGTACTATTTACACCACTGAATGTAACTGTTTTTACCACGGCGTTATTAACTTGTTTTACCAATATTTAGCCAGATAGCATCAATCCGTTTTAAAAACGTGATATATTAAATAAACATTTTTATTACAATAATAATTTCTACCAAGCCTGCCGCAAATTATACAAACGGTATTCTACTCAAAAAGGGTAAAATAAAAAAAGTCAGTATCAACAAACACATAATCTAAACAGCACAAACAAAACATATATGCTCATTAATTTACACACACACACACACACACACACACACAAGTAGTGTAAAAATGCCGGTTGACGGTAACCTTTGTGACCCTTTAATCACCCCATTAACACCTCTTAATGTGTTTTCTAACACCTTTTTTGTGTTTTCTAACAACTTTTAATGTGATAAAAAACACATTATCACTTTTTAATCTGTTAAAAACCCCATAAACACATTTTAATGTGTTAAAAATGCACATTGCTATTACTTAATGTGTAAAAATACCTTAAATTTTGTTAATGTGTTGAAAAAAAAACACATTAACTCTTCTTAATGTGTAGAGAAACACATTAACGTATCTTAATGTGTTATAAAACCCATTAACATGTTTTAATGTGTTAGCGACACTTTATCGCCGTTTAATGTGATAAAAAACATGTTTACGCTTGATATCACTGTAGCTGATGTCGGCCCCAAAATTAAAAAGAACGCCATTCATTGACTTACTTAGGAAGAGGAAGGTTGTGTTGTAACATTAATTAACTGAGTAGTGTTTGTTTTTAGAAAAATGATTTCGTTTTTATTTCCATTTTTGTTTTTATTTGTTACAATTCAGACAGAAAATTGTACTTTGCATGCTATGAAGTATTTAAAGAATTATGGTTATTTAAAATTGCCTAATATATCTCAAGAGTTATTAATCAATGTTGATCCACAGACATTTACAGATGCTATATTTTTGTTTCAAGAATATTATAATATTACATCAGATGGTAAAATAAACAATGAAACTTTAGCATTAATGGAAAATAAGCGGTGTGGAGTAGAAGATGATATTAATTTTGCAACATATTCAAAATGGGGGAAACGACAATTGAGGTGGCATTATGCATCAGTTAGTAAACAAATTTTGAATTTAACAGAAATGGCTTTTAAAACTTGGGCTGAATACACAGATCTTAGTTTTGTGCATGATAAATATAATAATGATATATTAATATCGTTTAAAAGAGGAAACCATAGGAAACAGAAAACCGGAGACGCTTGTTTTAGTAACTTCGACGGTAGAGGCCACGTCCTCGGTCACTCGGGTTTTCCGAGACCAGATAATTCGACAGTTGAAATTCATATAGATCAAGATGAAATATGGTGTTTTGAGACAGACATTAAGAAATGTCGTGATGGTCATACAAGTTTATTCAGTGTTTTAATTCATGAAATTGGTCACTCGTTAGGAATATCTCATTCATCTGATATTGATTCAATAATGCATGCGTTACACAATAACTACAGAGAAAGTAAACTTTCAAACGATGATATTTATGCTATACAGAGTCTATATGGTGTGAGAAAAAGAAGCATATCAACAACAACAACAACAACAACAACGACTACTACTACCTCAACAACAACCCCTATTACAACTTCTGCAACAATTCCTGCAACAACTAAAAAACCTGTTGTGGTGAAAAATACAACTGTTAAGCCTTTAGTAGAACCGGATTTGTGTACTTTAACGAATATAAATACATTTTTATTGATCAATCAGCAATTATATATTTTCTACAAGAAATGGTTTTGGAGAGTAAATTTGGAAGATAACCTATCATTTACCAAACCCCAATTGATATCAGATTGGCTTTTCTTTTTACCCTCGGATTTTGAAAAAATTGATTTTCTCTATCAAAGACCTAACGGTGATATTGTTATTTTTATAAAGAAAAAAGTATACACATTAAACTTTCCATCTCTACAGTTAATAGATGGGTATCCCATGTCAATAGAAAAAAAATTTGGAAGAGAAAATATTAATGGTATAGTCAATACTTATTCAGGAAAAACAATAGCTTTTTTCGACAACACTTACTACATGGAAATAGATGAATGTACATTTAATGTTAAAAGTTATGGTATAACGTATAAAACATATAACGGATTGCCTTCAAGCATGGATTCGGTTTTTAGATATACTAACGGATTATTATATGTTTTTAAAAATAATTCTGTTTTTGAATTTAACGAATTTATAAATTCTGTAGTTAAGGTAGAAAAAAATAAGTTATCAATTTTTGGAATCAAATGTCTTAAACCACCTTTAAGCAATGCAAATATTTTAGTCAGAATTAAAAATCTCATAGATGAACATTTATTACGACTTTAAAAGTTTCAATACAGTCGGTTACTTCAAAGCTATCTTTTAAGTGTTATTGTAATAAATTTAAACATTTTATTAATTGATATGAGTTGTTTTTTATAAACTTGTGATAAAATTTGTGATTGGTTGAACATAGATTAAAAATTGTGCTACATTCAATCATGTTGAGGTTTCCATTCAGTAGCTTATTGCACTTCATCACGTTTGCTAGTTAAAAAGAAGATTCTGTGAAAGCGATGTCTGACAACGAAATTGATAGGTTAGTAACAAAGTTTAAAGGTCTAAAACTGTCTGACAACCGTAGCAGAGTTCATTTTCGAGATGATTTGAATACTATTCATTACGTCAACATCAATCCTATACATAAGGCCGCAAGAAATGGTAGTTGTTGGTTAAGATCAGCGGCAGATCGAGCAAAATACGAACGTGAAAACGAAGTTAACAGGTGGTTAGAAACAACAATTACAACACTGCAGGCACCGCCCAAGAAAAATCGAGCTGATTAATTGAATCTACTCTGTTAAAAATTGCAGTTAAGATGGGTTTTACAGCACAAAAAAGACTAGAAAGTATTATTAATCATCCGAATCTTTGCTCTTGTGGGGTAACCAGTGTACATTTAAACATACAGGAAGCGCAGTCGTATATTAATTATGGACTTTCGGAATTTGAACCTGTAACCGGTCATTATACAATGTGTTGCTGGTCTAATCCCCACTCCTTAGAGGGGCCTGATACGTGTTTGTGTTCATTATTTGAGAGCCTTATTCAAGTGTCGTTGCAAGTCTTGGAAGGAACTAAAAAGTGTCACTTATAATGGAATTTATTTTAGATTTTCAAGGTTTTAAAAATGATGCAAATGAATTTATTGTTAAGGAGTTGGCGCTTATATCTACAGATGATACAGTGTACGAATTACATCTTTTTCGACCTCCTTTTGGTTTCAGTCAATTACCTATAAATTTACAAAAGCAAGTGATATGGTTAGAGAGACAGTACCATGGTCTTCGATGGGATTCTGGAATGAAATCGTATAATAGTCTGTTGGATTTATTTCGAAGCATCAACATAAGTGGAAATGTTTATGTTAAAGGAAGTGAAAAAAAATCATATATATCAAATTTGTTGACTGAATTTAATGTTAACGTGATAAACTTTGATGATATAAATTGTCCTAATTTAAGTGTTTAAAAAAAACAATTTTGGAGTGATTTTTACAAACCATGTGTATTTGAACATAGTTCTAAAAATTGTGCTTACATTAATGTACATGTTTTATTACAATGGTGGAAATTAGAAAAATTAGTTTTGGATAGAATTACAGCAGTAAATTTAGCGATAAAAGAATGTTACACAAAACGATATAAAGGTATGCAAGATGAATTGATTAAATATTTACCTAAAGAATTCATTGTAAATCATTTTGAAAATGTAGAAGATATTTTTAACAAACTACCAATTGAATTAAGAACAGATTGCGACATATTAAACAGTTTTCCTTGTGTCAATCATAAAATGATCAATATGCCTTTACAATTAAAGAAAAAAGATTGTTTTTACTGTATACATAGATATGATAATTTTAATTTTAGTCAGTCAATGTAAAGCATGGATCGTGTTAACATGTGTTGTGGTATATTTAATTGTACGAAAGACGATTTAATAAATTCAGGTTTTTTTCGTACAAAATTGATGGATAGTATAGTGTGTTGTAGTTGTGGCTGGCGTCAAGCGTGTAATTCAAAATTAACAATTAGACTAATAACGTTTTTGCATAAAATATCAAATCCTGATTGTGTTCTAAGTTTAAATGTACCTGAACAGTTCAATCAGTATGTTTTCAATAAATTAGAAGTTATTGGTATTGAAAAAATAATGAGGGAATCATTTTCGAGCTGGCCGAAGTTATACCCAAATATTGAAGAGATGGTGCAAACGGGATTTTACTACATTGGATCAGATGATGATGTCACCTGTATCGACTGTGGAGTTACCTTAGGAGATTGGCAAGTAGATGATAATCCAAAATTAGAACATAAAAAGGCATCACCTGATTGTAAATTAGCAAATTTGTAAAAATAAATTGTAAATGTTTTTATGTCTGTGTCTGTTATTTTACCTTTGTTTGCTGAACTGTAAACATGAATATAAGAGGTGAAATTGCTAAGGAATTGCATAAACAAGTTCGTAGGAAATTTACTAGTCGTTATGTAGAACTTAAAGGTATTAATGACCTTTATCAAGCTGACCTTGTAGAGATGATTCCATTTGCTAGAATCAATAAAGGTTATAAGTATATTTTGGTAGTAATAAATTGTTTTAGTAAATATGCTATCGCAGTGCCAGTAAAAACAAAAACTGCAATTGAACTTGAATCCTCATTAAAACCTATTTTTGACAAGTATCCTATGAAACATTTCCAGACAGATCATGGCACAGAATTTTATAATTCAAAAGTAAAATCTTTATTAGATAAATACAATATAAACCATTATTCTACTTTTTCTGATAAAAAAGCTTCTATAGTTGAAAGATTAAATAGAACGTTGAAAGGGAAAATGTGGCAAAGTTTTAGTGAACAAGGTAATTACAAATGGTTGCATTTACTTCCAATTATAGTTGATAAATATAATAATACGTTTCACAGAACAATTGGTATGAAACCGATAGAGGTTACCAAGGAAAACGAAAATCTAGTATTAAAAAGAATAATAAAAAATAGAAAAATTAAATTA
>JAGFPH010015184.1:8577-21783 GCA_018207615.1 Philaenus spumarius | reverse complement strand
CATTGTGTAAAACCGACTTTGCACTTTGTACAACAATCAAGGGCTATGGATTGTGTCCAACTCCAACTGGAAACATATAGCATTGTATTTCTTCCACTCATTCATAGAAAAGGTGCCTCATAAAAAAGTAGATGTGAGAAATTTTAGCCAATAAATAATTTCCCGTAAAGGTTTGGAAATAGGACTGTCGTAACTCGTGGATTCACTGCTGTGGTAATTCCAAAAACTTTACTTCTGACTTTGGTGTAGTCTGGAATACAAAATGCTGTCCGAGGCGACCGTATATGATACTGTTACTACACAATAAACAATGTCGTATATATTTACTTTAACAGGTATTTACTACATAGCCGGCGACAGTAAATAATATAAATAATTATATCACGTATCTGAACTGCTGACGTGAAAGCGAATTACCAAACTTTAGTTTGTAGGTTTTGGTGTTACAACCAACTATTTGGGAAATTATTCTATTCACAAAGGTGCTGATAATTGCCTGGGTGTACGAATTATATCTATTCTATTATTTTACATTGTTATAATTATACTAGTGGACCCAGCAATGCTTCGCTATTGCTTGATTTAATTTAAAGGGTAGTTATTCAATTTCATTACATTGACTTAAGTGATCGAATTGCAAAATGGTTTTTATGCCACTTAAGAATATACTACACAAATTTAGATTTATAGTTCTTGTAAACCTGTTTAGATAATACATTAAACCTTTTGCTTGCTTTTACCTAATCTAAATAAACTGATAGTTGTGAAGAATTGTAAAAAAACCTGATTCTAAATTAGCCCAATTGGTTGCAAATAAACGTGTTTTGGTTCATTGTAGGCATAACCTAAAATTATGTCCGGTTTGTGATCCAAATCAACTGTTTTATATTATATAATATGTAACAACCAATGTTTGAATTGAATTAAAATATAGTAAGCACTTTTAGGCCTAGTTGATTTTTGTTTTTGTTTGCTTTAAGTTGGTCAATCTAACCTAAGCTGTTGGTTTTGAAGAATAATCAACTGATTATAAACGCTAAGTAAAGTTGCTATGGTAATGATTGTAAACAAACATGTGTTGCTAAGCTTTTTACACGAACAGCTGTTTTCGTGCGCTACGGTCTTGAGTCCATGCAAAAGAGGCTGTTTAGTTTTTTCCAAATTTGAAACATTTTCGGGAAAATTTTAAATTTTTTCTTTATATAAAAACCTAGTTCGAACTATTAAGAACATTTTAATACAAAAAATAGCCAAATTGGTCCAGTCAATGCGTTTACAAAGGAACACTAATTCATTTTTATTATATTCCAATTTAATTTTTTCTATTTCTAGTCATTCGCAATTTACTCGACATTCTCAAGCAGTGGGTATAAGAACATATAGGCTTTATAGATCTGTATCCACGGATAACTCATATTACGTTTCACAGATAATTTTGCGAAATATGCCAAAAAACCTGAGACTAATTAAAAATGGTGAATTTAAGGCTTATAAGAAGTAAGTTTTTTTTAAGGTTAGGGGAGATGAAGGGATTATTGAGGGTCCATAATTTTTTCGGAGTATGTTTTAAGATATGTTTAGCCTAAATGTCGCTATTTTTATCTTTTAATTTTTTATCTGGCGTACCTCTGATTTTATGTAAAGGTACAGGACTGACGTTGTTAGTGCTGATCCATTTATGACTTTTCGTACATTTTAAAATTGTGTTTTTTCTTTTTTCTTCTCTCTTCTTTTTCCATAATTATTATTGTAAAGTTATGTTGTGTACGACACGTATCCACGCACAGGCCTCGTGACTATGCGGGCACTAATCCATAGATGATAATTTGTGAAGTTAATTTTTTATAAAATTTGATTTACGGAATAAATAATTTGAGTAATTTAGATTTGAAATTTTCAAGCAGCCGCCATTTTGAAACGCATGGTTTTATATAATCCTTTATTTTTCTCGAGATAGATCATTGTTATGTTAAACTTCATACCAAGTTTGAACTCAATCAGTCAAACATTTCTCTAGATATGAATGATTTTGTTAAAAAAATGGCGGAAATCTGTAAAAGAAAGCATTTCCGGACCTATGTTTATATAACTTGTTTTATTTACTTTTGCACATAGAAAAAGCGTCGAAGTTTATGCATTTCTTCGTGAATCACCCTGTATTATTTTTTTATTTAATTTACTTTTGCTTAGAGTAGTTATGTTTTTTAGAAGAAGCTTATAAGTATGAAATATAATCTTCTTTTTTTCTGTAAACTATTAACTAAATATGCAACAAATGAAGCAGAAATTAATAACAAAATTAATTAAATTAATATTTTCATTTACCCGAAAAAGTAAACAAATTCACCGATTTTAAGTTTAGTCTGTTAACACGTTCACTGCTACGCGAATTTCGTATTTCCTACTAGGAGCTGACCTCTTATTTTTTTTTATTTATAGTCTAAACGAGTAGAAAATACTTTATTTTAAATTTTTGCACCTTTCTACGTAACAATCACTAATATTTTAAGGCAGACGCACATGTGTGTCCATAGCACATATAGGCTTAAAATTATCGTGCGAAGCACGCAATGCTCTGTGTATTGAAAATACTCCCAATATGGGAGTTGGCGTGCAATGCACTGTGCTTCGGCCGCTTCTCATAATGTTCAGTGTCAAGCTCACATGTGAGTCCTTAGCAGTGAACGTGTTAAGAACCACCACTTAATCGGCCGGAAATGAATGAATTTCCCCAACAATTTAATAATTAACAGTTTCTTTCGACACACAGCTTTTTACAGTTTTTTTGTTAGTTTTCAATAATCGGGGTTTAAATGAAAATGAATAGTGTAAGGAAAAGAAATGATCCTTGAGGTATCCCTTCGTTGTCACTATGCCACATATGCTTTTCCTAACTTTAGAATTACTATTTCGCCACATATTGTGTGTGTTGCAACTGTCTAGTTTATGATTTCATTTTTTATCACCGCCCATCACCTACCTGACCACACTTTCTATATCCTCCAAAATACCGGTACGCGGATAGCTATAAAAAGTATTTTACGATCCCGGCGCGGCGTAGAGCATGTCCCGTTTCGGCTGACCATTGGAACCGTTCGGAGTTGACAGCCTTCGTGAAGTCAGTTTCTTTGGGAAAACCGGATCCGCAAGGTGAGATGATGTAATACGATTTTATGGGTTTTTTGTAGTCTCCCTTATCCAACTGGTTAATAGTATGCCAGGTCGATTGGGCAAATTTGTTATTCGAAGAGGCTAGCTAGAATGAAGATGTTGGTACAGAACAAATATTTATATTCATCCATTTCATTTAATTTAAAAGAAAATAAACTAAAAATATCTCGCATAGAAAAATAGATGCATTAATAAAATACAAGGGAAATTTTAATTTACTTAGCCCTTGAATTGAAGCTCAGTTTTTGTGATTTGTGCAACAAATTTACATTTACTTTCAGTTCAATTGTTCTACAGTCGGGAGCACGGAATAAGGCGGGTGAGAATGTTTGCGCTGTTGCCAGATATAGGACTGGCAAAGCGAGGAACGGTCGAGAATCGCTCTCTCTGCGGGACGATCTGGCAACACTGAGCATCCATTGTTGCCTAGTCCGAGCGCCACTGCCCACCCAGACTCTTAATAAAACTTGTAAATAAAACTGTTCTCGTTTTGAGTATAACGGTTAAATGTTTGTTAATATTTGCTAAATGTACAACAGTTAAACAAATAATTAACCAAATCAAATCTATATATATATAAAAGCGAAATACCACTCACACACTGACTCACTCACTCACTGACTCGCTCATCACGATTTCTCAAAAACTAACGAACGGATTGAAATGAAATTTGGTATCTAGCTTCCTCTAGGGCCATAGGTGCTCACTAAGAAAGGGTATGAAAAAATTCGAAATTTTAGGGGGGTTTGGGGTTATCAAAGTGATTAAAAAACGATTTCTTCAAAACTACCGAACGGATTTTAATGAAATTTTGTATGTAGAGCTTCCTCTAGGGCCATAAGTGTTCACTAAAAAAGGCTTTTAAAAAATTGGAAATTTTATTGGGGTTTGGGGGTAAAAATTACTAAATCACGATTTCTCCAAAATTACCGAACAGATTGGAATGAAATTTGGTATGTAGCTTCTGCTAGGGCCGTAGGCGCTCGCAAAGAAAGGGTTTCAAAAAATTCAAAATTTTAGGGGGTTTGGGGAATCAAAGTTATTAAATCACGATTTCTTCAAAACTACCGAACGGATTGGAATTCAATTTGGTATGTAGCTTCCTCTAGGGCTATAGGTGCTCAATAAGAAAGGGTATGAAAAATTTAGAAATTTTAGGAGGGGTTTGGGGGGATCAAAGTTACTAAAATCATAATTTAAGATCTTTTATTATTATGACAATAGTGTTTTTATTATTTAAGATCTATATATATAAAAGCCAAATACCACTCACTGACTGAACATTTAAAAAGAAAACAATTACGTTAAAAAGACTGAAAATACCAACTACCACGGGCAACGCCGTACGGGTCAGCTAATCATTCAATATTTTCAAACCGTTTATTAAAAAATCTAATACTATTAGATTTATGTATCTATTCAATAGAGATTATTATTATTAGCTAATTATTATTTGAAAATGTAGAATTATAACAATATATTACGAGATGCTCTTCTTTTTCAGTTATAGGCCTATTATTTTCTTTCACTTTAAAATTTTATTTAAAAACTTTTATAAATTAATGAAAAGATTTACAAACGCAATACAAAACAAATACTAAAATATACTTGATTATGAAAACTAGTGAATAAAAATGTGAATCCAGAATAAATAAACAGCGTGATCGGACCAACGGAGCGTTTGAGGCAGGACCTTTTATTTTCGCGCGCAATTTTACTGTAATTAATCAACCACTTTAAAAACCAAAACGGTGCTTTGGAGACAAACAATGTTTAAACGACAGTTTTAGTACGTGTGATTTCCTACAACTTCCTCGCTGACGAAACATTTACTTGAAAAATTAAAAAAATCCCCGCTTACTGAAAATTTTATGCCAGATGATTCCTGAACTAAAGTTTGTTTTTACTTTTTAATGTGTACAATTACGTAAAAATATATTTCAGGTAGAAAATGAGATGGGTAGAATAATACAGCTTTCCTCTAAAAACCTGTTTTTTTAATTTTTTTACTAAAGATAACTCAACGCATAAGTCACCTACGGCTAAAGGAGAGCAAATCAGGCTACTCCTCGGCAAAGCTATTTGGTCTGGTAAGAGACTAGCTTGCACGATCTGACAACAGCGCACAAATTCTCACCCGCCTTATTTCGTACTCCCGACTGTAGATCAAACTGTGATACCTCAAAGACACATACATCTACACACATCCCTTCGGGGGTGCAGACTAGTGAATGTAGGACAACGAGTCCGGGTACACTCCAACGAAGGGTCGACTACAAAATTATTTCGTGAAGGAGGACAATGAGTCTAGACCTATCTGATTGACAGCTGCTCTATTTGTTTCCCCTTTACGCTTGTACTTGCCTCTAACCTAACCTAACAAATCTGTTAAGTGGCATCTTTGGAATTATCATTATACTAGGGGCAATCCCTGGGTGGAAACCCCGTTGGAACCAGGTTTTTTTTGTAATTAAGGTGTAGGATTAATAATAACCCCAAAGCTAAGATGGAAAATAAGGTTAAATGTTCAAATCAAATTATTTCCTGCATTTTATAACAACAGTTATCATAAAGGTTAAAAGAACCAGAAAGGCTCAGGTCTAAACTTTAATAAAAACCTAACCTAAAAGTTAGAAATACAAATAATTGCTTCAAAGTTTGAAATCAGCTGTTATTAACGGAAGTATTGGAGCAAACGTTTTATCTGTTATTTTATTCTATTGTTGCTATTTTAATAAATGTGAATACATGTGTTGGTTCATAACTTTAGGCCTAACCTAACATTTTTTCCGACTAAATTTACAAATATTGAAACATAAAATGTTTTTATCAAACGAATTATAGCCTATGTTACTCAGGGATAGTGTAGCTTTTTATTAGTAAAACTATTTTTTCAATCGGTTTAGTAGTTCCAGAGATTACCGCCTACATTCGAACCAACAAAAAATGTTTACCTCTTTATAGTATTAGTATAGACTAAACTTTAATAAAAACCTAACCTAAAAGTTAGAAATACAAATAATTGCTTCAAAGTTTGAAATCAGCTGTTGATGGAAATATTAGAGCGAACAGTTGTTTTATCTGTTATTTTATTCAATTTGTTGCTATGGTAATGAAAGTAGGCGCGTAGCATTAAATTATGTCCAGAGTGTTGGTCTTAGTCTTTTCACCAACCAGTGCGGAGCCATTTTTCTTAAAACGTTCCTGTTCGAAGGGGCTAAGAGTCCGCACCATTTCTAAACGACATGGATTCTTCGTCAAGCCAGGTAACCAATGTTTATGACCATCTGAGGCCTATGTCAGATGTCTAACCTAAAAATTATGCCTAGAATTTTTTTCTTTAACTTTTAGCTTATTTATGTGTTGGTTTTAGTTTTTTGCTTGATAAAGACGGAGTTGATATAGATGCTTGAAATGTCACGTTTTATTTCCTTTATGCACAAGTGATTGGCAAATGTCCAAATGTCATGGGACTGCCGACAGAAGCGAAAACTGCTTCGAATGTAAATCGTTGGTAATGTTGGGTTTATTCCGAAATTTGATCATTATTTTTATCTTGTCCCATTTAAAATTGAATTTTAAAAAACAACAGACATGATTGGCCATGGTTTAATAATAATTTTAAAACAATTAGAAAACACTATGTCCATTTTAGAGGTACCGAAAGTACAGTAATTTAACACAGTTTACAAAATTAGGAAGTGCGATGTCCATTTCAGAGGTAATGCCAAGTAAACTATTTTAGCATAACTTACAAAATGAGGAAACACAATGTCTATTTTATCGGTAGTGTGACCTGACTAAACCCACAGCATTGAGTTTAAGCCTTTGAATTTACCACTGCCTCTTTTATAATCGTCGATTTCTTCTTAATTTATGATCAGCTGTTCATTTAACTTCTGGTTTATATTTATACCAATGAAGAAGAAGAAATCGTGGACGAAATCAAGAAAGCAAAGCGTCTTACTTTAAGTGCGTATTGCGAGTTGGTATATTATGTTACCTCATCCAAAAAGTGCTCTGTGGTAGGCAGTTTTCACTTCAAAAATTTTAAACATCCCATTTCTAGTAGGTGGATTTTGAAATCTTTTCTAGTGAATAAGCTATACAAGAAAATATCCTACATGCTGTACAACTAGAGATGCTGTTATAGTTGAGTGAATCGGTGAATGTTATTTGGCTTTTATATATAACTAGCTGGCACGATCCGGCTTTGCACGGATAGACAAATCAAAGTTGAATGTATATTAACAAAAAATATATTATATCAATATCTTACACTATGTATTTTTGATGGGGATTTTTAGTAACTTTAACCCCCCAAACCTCACCTAAAATTTCCAATTTTTTGAAACCCATTCTTAGAGAGTTCCTAGGATCCTAGAGGAAGCTACATACTAAATTTCAATCCAATCCGTTTGGTGTTTTTTTTTTTTTTTTTTTTTAGTAACTTTGACCCCCCAAACCCCCTAAAATTTAGAATTTTTTGAAAAACTTTCTTAGTGAGCACCTATGTCCCTAGAGGAAGCTACATACCAAATTTCGTTCCAATCCGTCCAGTGGTTTTGGAGAAATCGTTATTTAGTAACTTTGAACCCCAAATCCTCCCCTAAGATTTCAAATTTGTTGAAACTCTTTCTTATTAGCACCTAGGCGAAGTTACATACCACATTTCATTCCAATCCGTTCAGTGGTTTTAGAGAAATCGTGTTTTAGTAACTTCGACCCCCCCCCCCCAAACACCCCTAAAATTTCGAATTTTTTGAAAACCTTTCTTAGTGAGTACCTATGGCCCTAGAGGAAACTACATACCAAATTTCGTTCCAATCCGTTCAGTAGTTTTTGAGAAATCATGATCAGTGAGTCAGTAGATTTTTCTTATAGATAGGCTAGAGAAAACCCCTGTGTGCTCCGCATGCCAACCCCGTTAGAACCTTCCATACACATAATCATTTTATGTTTTCTTTATAGTAAAGGTGTAGGATTAATAATAACCCAAAGCTAAGATGGTAAATAATTTTAAATGTTCAAATCTAATTATTTCGTATATTTTATAACAGCAGTTATAATAAAGGTTAAAAGACCAGCAATGGTTATTTCTACACTTTAAAACCCTAACCTAAAAGTTTGAAATAAAAATATAATAGCTCCAAAGTTTGAAATCAACTGTTAATGGAAGTATTGGAGCAAACGTTTTATCTGTTATTTTATTCAATTGGTCGCTATGGTAATAAATGTAAATACATTTGTTGGTCCTTCAGTCTAGGCCTATTAAGAATTTTTTCCGACTAAACTTACAAATATTGAAATAAAAAATTTGTTTAACAAAATAAATTATAGCCTATGTTACTCGGGGATAGTGTAGCGTTTTATTAGTAAAATTATTTTTTGAATCAGTTCAGTAGTTCCAGAGATTACCGCCTACATACAAACAAACAAATGTTACCTCTTTATAGTATCTATATATTTAATTCCGTAAGCCCAAATTTGAAAATGAAATTCAGAGCGAACGGTAGGTCGTAGGAAGCTGGGAGAGGTCTCATTTTAGAGGTCTGGGCATGAAGTTTTGGGGAAAAATATTCATTTTTCTTAATTGTGTCCCAAAAGTTTGTTACGGAATAAAATAAGTCCCATTTAAATAGCATGGGCATATACAGGTGTAAATCAGGTGTAACATTTAAAGAAGAAATAAATATTCGTTTAACTTAATAATATAATAATATAACAGCTGATTTCACCCATCATCTGTAATACGCAAACAAAACCTAGCGCAGATTATACTTTGGGGTTATGTTTACAACTTCAATCAATATAAGTATTGCGAAGATAATTTTTTTCTAAATATGAGTTAAAGAACTAATGTAGCCTATAATACGTTATAAGATTTGTATTGAGGTTATAAACTGTTATATAAATACTTTATTTTATTATCAATATAATATATTTATGTATCCAAGTTTATAGAAGTTTATGTACACATTCGTTTAACTTCGGAAACATTCGTACACTTAGTATAACATACAAACATATTCCATTAATAATTTCTTCATTATCAACTCCTACAAAAGCGAGTGTACGTGGAGTAACATTTAAAGAAGAAATGAATATTCGTTTAACTTAATAATATAACAACTGATTTTACCTCATCTATAATACGCAAACAAAACCTAATGTAGATTAGGCCTATACTTTGGGTTTATGTTTACAACTTCGATCAATAATATAGCCTAGGCCTATAATATTAATAACTTCTAAATCATTTGATATATCAATATGAAATAAAAGGCAATTAAAAGATAAATAAACCGCTTGCACAGTGCTTTCAAATTTGAGTTTTAAACATAGCAGACATCAAAATAAATTACGCAGGTAATGTAAGAATTATTGTGCGTATTATATTCACAAATTTTTAATGCTAATTTAAGGTACGGTGAATCATGAGACTAACAATTTACTTAATAAAATTACTACATTATATAGGGGCAATTGCCCCTACAAGCCACTAGTTAGTATACATTACATTACATTCAAACTTAATATTTTTTGGTCAAGGTAAAAATAGGCTCGTTCCAAGGTAATGGCAAATCGTAAAACGTCGTGGTATTTATAATATAAATGGGTAAATTATCATTTCATGGCTGAGAAAGTTTTATTTTAGAAAATGATTGCAATATTGCAATAAAACAGCCATTATATTTGTGTTAACACAAAAAAGCATATTTCAAAGAAATACTTTTAAAGATCTTTGGTAAAAGAGTGTAACAAATCTGGTTAAGAAGCCTGCATCTATTTAAACACACCCCTTTTTTTAAATAGTGTAGGACACAGATTTCGTGTAGGCTACTCGCCAACGAAAAATCGGCGAAAAAAATATTTCGTAAAGGGTAACAAAGAGTCCAAAGGTATTTTCTGATTGTCAGCTGGGCTATTTATGCGTTACCCGGCACTAACCTAATCTAACAAATTTGTCAAGTGGCACTTTGGAATTATCATTATATAAATAGGCCTACAGCACTACATTATGTTCAGAGTGTTTGTCTTTTGTCTTTTCACTAACTAGTGAGGATCTAAATTTTATCGCCGTCCCCTGACATAGCCATATCAGAATCCGCACCTTTTCTAAATACTTCAGATCGTTAAACCATCCGAGGGGTAGGTTTAGAAAACCAAGGTATGTACCAAATTTGGACCAAATCGGACGTAAAATGAGTAAAAAAATCGGACGTATATGTATATTTGAACAGATATATACATACTAGCTGACCCGTACGGCGTTGCCCGTGTTGGTTGGTATTTTCACAGTCTTTTTAACGTAATTGTATTCTTTGTAAGTGTACTGTCAGTGAGTGGTATTTGGCTTTTATGTATATAGATCTTAAATAATAAAAGCACTATTGTCAAAATAATAAAAGATCTGAAATTATGATTTTAGTAACTTTGATCCCCCCCAAACCCCTCCTAAAATTTCGAAATTTTTCATACCCTTTCTTAGTGAGCACCTATGGCCCTAGAGGAAGCTACATACCAAATTTGATTCCAATCCAATCGGTAGTTTTGAAGAAATCGTGATTTAATAACTTTGATCCCCCCAAACACCCCTAAATTTCGAATTTTTTAAAACCCTTTCTTAGCGAGCGCCTATGGCCCTAGAGGAAGCTCCATACCAAATTGCATTCCAAACTGTTCGGTAATTTTGGAGAAATCGTGATTTAGTCTTTTTTACTCCCCAAACCCCTCTAAAATGTCAAATTTTAAAAAATCCTTTTTTAGTGAACACTTATATCCCTAGAGGAAGCTACATACCAAATTTGATTCCAATCCGTTCGGTAGTTTTGAAGAAATCGTGATTTAATAACTTTGATCCCCCAAACCCCCCTAAAATTTTTAAAACCCCTTTTTATTGAACACTTATATCCCTATAGGAAGCTACATACCAAATTTCATTCCAATCCGTTCGGTAGTTTTTGAGAAATCGTGATGAGTGAGTGAGTAAGTGGTATTTCGTTTTTATATACATAGATAAACGTGTTCTGGAGACCATGATTAGTGCTCATTGAACACTCCCGACTTTAAGTCTCACCATAAGAGTCACTGCAATAGCTCATCTTACCTAAGGAAATTCGCTAATAATGAAATATAGACTACTCCATAAAGAGAGAAATATTATACATATTTTTGCTTCGCAATAAATTACATTTTTGTGTTAATTATATTATTTACTGTTGCCGACTGTGTAGTAAATACGTGTTAAAGTGAATACATACGGCATTGTATATTGTGTGGTAACAGTATCATATTATTACCCGCTAGGTAAACCAGTTCCAGCTGATTTCGGTGACTGTTTCGAAGTCTCCATTCACGACTTTTTTCCGATAAAAAAGAATTTGTTAAATTATTGACTAATCAAAAATGGGAATCTGTAACATGTTGGCAGGATATCCGAATTATCTCTTTGGTTTTTGAATCTCTTATTCACGAACTTGTACGCGGTTCAACAAAAAGAACTTCATCGCTCAAATCACATAATAAAAAATTAAAACCTTGGACTGCTAGTAGTCTTATTCGATCTATTAGAAACACAGATAAACTCACAAAATTAGTAAGGAAACAACCTTTTAATACGGTTCTTATAGCATATTCTAAAACTTATAGGAACCAATTAAACACTATTATAAACGGAATTATAAACGTACAGTTAAACGGAATTTTTATAGAGACAAATTAATTCATTGTAGAAATAATCCAAAACGTCTTTGGGAAATTATAAACGATTTGAGTGGTAGCGGTAGCAGTAAGAAATGTTTTCCAATAAAACAATATTTGCAAGGTTCCCAATCAGACATAAACACAGACACATATAAACAAGTTGCTAATGAATTTAACTCGTACTTCTTCAGCGTCAGATATAGTTTAGCGTTATCTATCGACTCAGGTGGTGAACCTATAATAAGGGACGATAACTATGAGACGTTATCTGATTTCACTTTGCGTACTGTTACTGGATACGACATAACACGATATACAAACAGTTTGCGGGGTAGCTCTGCACCTGGCTGCGATGGCATCTCAGCGTCCCTTCTTAAAGACAACATTGATCTCAATTTCAACATATTAGCCCACGGATTGTAGAATTTTAACAATTAATTACATTAGGTACAATACCTGCTTTATCGGTTTTTTTTCAACCAATAAAATCACTTGGTGATTACTGCAGTTACAGGAAACCTACGTGCCCATCTTCAGATCACAGAAAAATCTTTTCCAAGTCGTCAAAACAAAACAAAGTCATCACATAAACACGGTGTCGTAGTAAACGTCTTATCGTGGACCTGTCAACAAGACTAGCCTAATGCAGGCAGACTTGGGATTAACGATTAACATTAATCGTTAGTTTTAAATGGTTTAACTTTTAACTCTTAATCGTAAAAATATTGGTTAACGATTAAAACTAACGTCAGTCATCGAATTTCTGCGAAAGAAAACCACGCCCGAAAATAATTTTCTCTAGTTGTTATGACATAACCAGAGTTAAAACGTATTTGATCAAAATTAAAACAAAGGCATTTCTTAGCGACTCAAAAAAAAAACGTAATCTCGGGAAACGTTCATTCTGAAAATGTCAACAATTCGTTACCTATCTATGAAATTAAGTTTTTTGTTACTTTTCCAGTTTTGCTATGGTAGATACCCTGATTCTATTTATAGACACGGTACCAAACAAACCCTTACTACAGCTGGTGGTTGTCCTTGAGCCACGTCACCGTCTTGGGCACAATAATAACTACAGTAACAAACTAACTCTACTGCCTATGATATATGAATACAAATAACATAGATACCGTTACTTAACAAACAATGTTCTTGTGAGAAAGTAACTAGATAAAATAAAACCCGAACACAAAATCTCACAATAAATTCGTTTACTAACCTCAAACGCGTTTCAACGACAATGTCGCCATCATCAGTATAATATTATGAATCAATGGAAATTGACGAATAACAAATATTACTGAATAACTATTGAGCTTGACTTGT
>JAGFPH010015182.1:0-21786 GCA_018207615.1 Philaenus spumarius | reverse complement strand
CAGTTTTTTAAAAATAGGGTACTGTATATACATATTTTTATTTATTTCTCCTGTTTAAACCAGGTTTATTTGATAATCCGGCACTGACAAATCCCGAGCGTGTTTGCTATCGTCTTACTGTATTCAGTATCAAAACAGTTAAATTAAGAAAATAATATTTCAATGATATTTCAAAATATAAATTTTTAATCAAACCACAGTTTTTAATCAAGCTTATTGAACGTAATATTATCTGAAAGACCTAATCCCAATAGAACTACAAGACATTATATACAAACTGTATTTTATATTTAAGTATGTGACCTCTATTAGTTAAAATTAAGCTTTTTTACTTCTGTTATATCAAAACCGTTTTTAGTAATTCCTGCAGAAATATCTAGCAATGTTATAATGTTGTTAACTTACCAACATAAAATAAGCTGTGCTATTATTTATTGAAGCACTTGTATTGATGATTGGTAATGGTTTGAATACTACGTACTATCAAAACTATTAAAAGTGTTTAATGGTACCAAAATTCGATTGATAGACTAAACAGAAGATACATCATATCAGGGATAATTTCATTAATCACCAATCCCTGTGATAGCACTAATAAGAAATACTCATATCTTCACATTCCATTTCGAACATTAATATAAAATCATTCATCATGTTTGTAAACCCATATAGTATTAAGTTTATTTAGGACAATATAACAACAAAATAAAAATGATTTACAAGGTTGAAAAATGAGAAGTATAATGAACCAAATCCCATCAAAAATATTAAACCCGAATAGCCTAAGTTGATAACGTCAAATTACTGAATAGACCAAGGAACCAACCAATGTCAAGAACAAGCCTATTCTTAGATAAAGCATAACCTTTCAGAAAACACCTAAAGTCAAATAGCCTAACCTAATAGTTAATAGAAATACAGATATGTAATTAATAATCCCGTACTTAAATCTCAAAACCAATTATAGTAGTGTATGTTCATAATAAGATAAATAAGCTAGAACTAGGCTAAGTTAAAAACGTGTATAGCCTCACCAAAATGTAACCTCCTATCAAAACATTACCTTTATTAAATATTATTCCATAAATAAACACTAGATTCACATTTTATTAATAACCACAAACAAAATTAGTAAATTCTCACATGTTATTTATAACATGGCATAATTAAACACAGTCCGAAATCCATTATTGTAAACATTAAAAATACGAAACACGATTGTCAACTAAAATAGGCTTGGACAACTCAAATTGGGAACCGATAGTTAATCGTAATATAATCTGTAGAATGAACATTGGCAAACACGAATTAGATTATAAATTTTGTAACATTATACGGGAATAGACTTTAGTATTAGAAACAATTATAAAAATCAGTGATATGCAAGTCACATCATTAAGATATGAGTAAGCCTAAATACGATAGAACTAACAGCTGTTGTATTAATGTAAGAATATCAAACCTCATTCCAATGTCAGTTAATACGTTTCGCGATTTAAAATCATTATATCCAAAGTAATAAGTATTTAGTAATAATTATAACATTATCAGAACGAATTGGTAACCCCGAAATAATTACAAATTCAAAGGGATAATTATCAGAAACTGTAATCAAAAAACGAACTATTTCGTTGGAAGACGCCATTGAAACAGCACTTACGTCAGAACCACGTGATACGTTGCCAGGACAACGGACTCAAACACTACCTGCACAAAACGAATCTGGGGAAATGAGAAGCCATGTTGCCCACCGAAAAGCGAGTGAGAACCCCGGATTGCATACAACGCTGGACGAAGCAAAGTTAGCGTCCTTTTGAAGAGAACCTGCCTAGCCATTAAAGTGTAAAGATGTGTAGTCCAGTGTGTTAAACGTTTTAAAATTTTCAAGTCATAACAATAATAGAATCAGTGCCAATAACTAATAGAGAATGGTAAACTCTAGTTATACAAATATATGAACGTTGAATCACCGAATAAAGGAACCTTTTCAATCCTTTTCAAAACCAATCCAGACATTTCCTTACAAATATTTTTAAATTAATCGCCATTTTTTTTTATTTGTGTTCTGAACATTATTTTAACAGCAAAGTCTTTCTTAATATTGCGTACATCTCAAGGAATATATTAAACCTAGCCGAGTGCCTATCCCGAGATAATTTAAGAGAAATAATTCCAAATATAGACAATTATAAGTGCCTACCAACTGAACTCTGACCGAGGCTAACAGAAATCATATTATCAACATAAAACAAATTATTGTATCTGAATGTAATATATATTTTCAACAAGTAAATTTAAATAAACCAATTCTTAAAATTACCTTTTTAGTTTTAGCCTATAATTATGGCACCTCAACGTGCTGGCTCTTCAATTAGAAATAATATTATCCAAAATTAGTTTATAATTTGATGCCCAACTTTATTGCAGCTATAAAGTCTTCAAGTTAGTTTATAAAATGGCGCACAACGTAGTAGGCTTAATATATTCCAAAAAACCTATTAACTGACCTAAAATACATTCACTCAAATAGCATAAGAAATTAGACATATTTATGTACAAGCCTAAATATAAGTGATCTAGATTTAAGTTTTAGTGAATTAATATATGTGTGTTAGTATAAAAGTAAACTATGAATCCTGCAGACGAAGAGACACCAAAGTACAATTTAAGACCAACAATTTCACAATCTGAGAAAGCCAAGGAAGGTGATTGCAAAAACCTTAGACCATCCACTTCAACAAGCACTTACAACTTCAAACATTATTGAAAGTTCAACCGACGAACCAACCATTGAAAATTTCAATACCACAATGGAAACCACCAAACCCACTACTACTACACCCACACTATTAGAACAAATGACTCTATTAATTAACAATCTACAGATTAATATGAAACAAAGTCAATTGGAATTACAAAACAATTTAGAAGCTAAATTAAATTCAAACCAAAACTTGTTAGAAGAAAAATTAAATTCAAATCAACTAAATTTAGAAACAAAATTAGAAGAAAAATTAAATTCAAATCAACTAAATTTAGAAACAAAATTAGAAGCCAAATTCCAGCAGCAAGAAAACAATTTTACCTCAAACTTCAAAGGGATGCAAAGTGAAATCGAAGGGTTAAAGGATTGTATTGCTATACAAATTTCCCAGGTCGAAAATAAATTTGCAGAACAATTAATTTTAGTAGAGGATGCAGTAAATAAGAATAATAATAGACTTAATGATTTGGAATTTAAAGTAAACCATACGGTAACCGAACAAACTTTAAAGGACACGCTCCTAAAACAAGAGACCAATATAAAGAAAACATTAAATGAACAATCTACACAGGTGATGCAAGAAGTACATAATTTACTTGCTGACTTACCTAAAGCAGTTCTCGACACCAATACAACACCACAAATTAATGTCACATGTGGAGGCAATAACGCAGATAACCTAAATATCATCCAACCAACATTACCCAAATACAATGGTAGGCAGAGCAATCCTAACGAATACCTATACCGCCTGCAGAGATATTACGAACGGCTAACACTAAGAAAAATAGGACAGAAGGGTGACGACCAAGAATGTTTATTTGATGTCATTGAAAACAGTCTCGAAGGCAGTGCCTCACGCTGGTGGCAACTCATTAAATATGACATTACAAATTTTACACAATTTAGTACCCAATTTTTGGATAAATTTTGGAACAGAGACGTCCAGAAGGGTACTCGACAGAAGTTGGAGTATGAGAAGTACCGTCCAGGAGGTAAACTTACTAGGAGTGAGTATTTCATCGATAGGGTGCTGACAATGAAATCCATGATCCCTCAGCCACCTGAAGAGGATATCATCACGACACTAGTGGAGCATTTTGACCAACGCATACAAGACGCACAGCGGGTCCAAAATATTGCTAGCATAAAAGATTTTGCTGACCTTTTACAGCGAGAGGACACCGAGGAGGCAAATGCTGAGATACGTCGAAGAAACACACAGAACCGAGGAAATATATCACCATCCACACCCAGACCACTGCTCAACAACCAACAGCATAATAAACCAGCATACAGAAGTAACGACCAACACCGTTCTTACCAGCAGTTCCAGAATAAAAACAACCGAGACCACCCATACAGACAACAACAAGATAATAGACCTGACTACCGATACCCTAGACCAAATTATTGTAACGGACAGAGACAGCAACACCAAACTAATCAAGGATACAGGAATGATTATAACCCTAGATACAGTTACGACAGACAACCAGGTCCGATCCACACCAACTTCAGACCTACACCACCATACCAGCAACGACAGGGATACACGAACAACTCTCAAGACAGACGACAAACAAGGTATCCGACGCAAGAACAACAGAAACTTTGTCAAATGCTGACAACAACAACAAGATCAGCGACGACCACCAAATCAGAACAGGCCGAGGAGGATAACTTGACTCAGGCAGGGTTAAACTCCAAAGCACTGGTTTAGAGGATTTAAATCAAAAAACAATTGGCTGTACAGGTGAAGTCGACAAAGAGGACAACAACAGAACTTCATACCCTACTCCAGTGCACATAACCAACATAAATTTCGGAACAATGCCAACAATCAACCAGGAAGAACATAGCATACTCAACCTCTACTACGATAGAGAATTTCTACTCCAAGAAGACGAGAACGAAACTGAAGAACCTCTAACCAATTGTAGATGCCCAGAGATAGAGATGAAATTGAATGGGATAGCAACCAATACACTTATCGATACGGGAAGTACCGTCACCTGCATATCAGACGACTGGTTTCAGAAAAACAAAAGTAAACTAGGTCAATACGAACAACTCCCAGTTAGTAATACCTTTATTACTACGGCACTTAACAGCAAGTCGAAACGTATTTCATTTATTATTCTATTAAAAGCAGAAATTAAACAAATTGAATTTGATATACAGTGCATCATAGTGCCTTATCTGATCAAAGACTGCATATTAGGGATGGACATGATTAGAATTTTGAAAACTGTTATAAACTTTGACGATAATACATTAATAATGAAGAATTTAAATAATGATATATTAAGAATGAAGTTTGGAAAAGAAACAAATAGATCGATGGAATGCAGATTAATAACTTACAACGACGACAAAGAAGAATGGACAGAATACGAAAACCCAAGAACAAATAACATCAAATCAGAAATACAAGAGACCATTAAGGACAACGACAAGCTAAAACAGATGGAGAAGGACCAAATAACCAACTTAATCCAGAAATACGATAGTGTCTTTTCAGAAAAACCGGGAAGATGCAGGTTTTATCAGCACACGATCCGAGTTGATAAACCAGAATGCTACAGAGCACAGAGCTACCCAATTCCAATCAACTTAGTAAGCGCAGTAGAAAAGGAGATTGAAAACATGTTACGCGATAATATTATAGAAACATCTAACAGCCCCTATGTAAATCCTATTATAATTGTGAAGAAGAAGACAGGAGATCTACGTATATGTCTAGATATGCGCAGAATAAACTCACTGATAACTCCGGATTATGAATGCAACATAAGCATAAATGAGTTACTTGCAAACGCTACGAATTCCAAATGGTTAACGACGTTAGACTTAACATCATCATACTGGCAAATTGAGTTAGAACCAGCATCCAGACAGTTTACAGCATTCCAGTTTAGAGGCAAAGTGTACCAGTATGTAGTGACACCTTTCGGATTGTCTACATCACAAGCAGGCCTTGTACGAGCTCTAGACCTAGTATTTAGCAACACGATTGACAATTTCTCCATGGTATACATAGATGACATATGTATAGTGTCACCCGACTTCAACATGCATTTGCAACACCTAGAATTTGTATTTAAAAATCTCAAAGCAGCCAACATGACCATCAAGCTTTCAAAATCCATTTTCTGCAGGGACCGAGTGCCATTCCTTGGGTATTACCTAACCACCACAGGACTCGAGCCAGACGAAGACAAAATTAAATGTATTCAAAATTTTCCATCACCCACTTCTAGGAAAGAATTGAAACGCTTTCTAGGAGGTATAAATTACTACAACAAATTCGTAGATAATTATGCAAAAACAGTACAACCCCTCATGAAATTAACCTCCAAGAAAACTAAATTTATTTGGACTTCTAAAGAAGAACGCACTTTTCAAGAAATCAAAAATCTCTTTTTGCAAACAAATGTCTTAAGTCATCCAATTGAAGACGTGGGTGCAAAAACCAGACAGCTCCAGTTTTTAAAAATGTTCAAGAATGAAAAAAAACATTTTAAAAATACATTTTTTTTTTTAGACTTATCAAACTAAAGTGAAATACAAATAATACCTACTACAATCACATACTTATTTAACTTTTTTAATATCTTGCCATAAATAAAAAATAAAAAATGAAGAAGATTGGAGATGTCTGGTTTATGCACCCAACATTGAAATTTTGATTTAAAGCTTACCAATAAAATCCTTTTAGGTATTAAAAAAACTGTTTAATATGACACTATAACTGTATTGTTACAAGAAGTAGCTTGTAAAAAGTAAATACTAAAGGCTAGGTATGAAAAAAAGTTATTAAAATATAAAGTGTTTTCAAAATGTTGTAACTTGATCAAAATGATTTTATAACAGCTGTCATTATAGCCTACACTGTTTATTTACTAAAGGTTCTCATAAAACATCATCACTAATGTTTACTTAATCCTCTTCTTCATCCAAAGTAACTCTTTCAGACAGTGTATTGTAAAACCAAATAGCATGGAGGTACATACTTGTTTGCCAGTTCAAGTATGTCTTTCAGCTTCGTGGGCTAATCCTAAAGTCTGTTGGTATAACTTTTTGTTTTGTTCAGTTAAAGATACATTATTTTTTTCTAAAATAAAAGACTCTTTTATCAGTGATGATGATGAAGATCCACAAATTAATTCACCTGAGCTATATTCGAGATGTCGGTATTTTGATATTGAAAACTTAACACTGCTGATTTGGCGTTTATTCCTGGTACATTTGCCTGTCTGACCAGGGTCTTCATTGACCTTAGCATAAACTTTAGAAGGGGGTGTGAAAATATTGCTGAAATGTGAAGCGTAATCCAAAAACATTGTTTGCTTCACTTTCACTGTAACAAACTTTTTGGAGGTTCTTTTAATCATTTCCTGATAATCCTTAGGTACATACATCTGTAACCTAGCGGCTAAATGTTGAACTAATTCAGTGCAACAACAAGACAGCTCCTGGAGTTGTCTGATTCTTGAACCGTATAAGACAACAGTACAGCTCCTTTTCTGTTATATCTTTATAGCCATTGCTGGGAGCTGTATGGTTCTTGCACTATTTGATAGAGGATATTTTTCCATATAGAAATCAGTCAAAAAGTGAAAATTAAAAAAAAGTGGAGCTGTCTGGTTCTTGCACCCACGTCTTCAATTCCTGGCCAACCATATTATCTGCAGACAGATAGTTCAGACTTCGCCATAGGAGGACACCTGTACCAGATAGACGAGGAAAACAACAAGAAAGCTATTCTGTTTATTTCAAAAACGCTAAAAAAATGTGAACTTCGTTATACCACCACAGAAAAGGAGTTACTAGCAGTTGTATACTGTGTGCAAAAGATCAGACACTATATACTAAATGCAAAGTTAATCATCATAACAGACCACAAAGCCCTAACCTTCTTGAAAACATGTAAATTATTGAACGCAAGACTCACTCGATGGATACTAGCTCTCCAAGACCACCAATTTGAAATAGTACACTGTAAGGGTACCGACAACACTCTAGCAGATCTATTAAGCAGAATTAGGGTCAACGAAAATCAGGAAATTCAGGAAACACCATCCTCAGAATTAATTGTAGCAAATTTGAAATACCAACACAATTTACAACTTCTCGATAATCTCAAAAATCTCCCACAAATTCAACAAGACGATCCAATCATTAAACAAAATTATTTAAAAACTCTAAATTCCACTTCAGGTGACAGCACAAACAAACAACACCGATTCAGAATAAACGACGGTATACTATACCAGAAGCACAACAACAAATGGTTAATAGCTATACCAGATCTACTTGTAAATAACCTAATCCTCGAATGCCATCAATACTACTTGCATTGCGGAGCGAAGAAATGCTTAATCACCCTGCAAGAAGATTTCATATTCAAGAACATGTCAAGACGAATCAGAAAGTTGATAGCGACATGTGACACCTGTCAAAAGTGTAAATACAATAATCACCCTTTACACGGAGAGACAAGCGGAATGAAATATGAAGGAAAAGGGGACCTTCTAGCAGTAAACTTAATAGGACCATTGCCAAAAAGTAAAGGAGGAGTGCAATACATATTCATAATACTAGATGCATTTACTAAATTTGTCAAATTATACAATTTAAAGAGAGCAACGGCACAAGCTGTCACCGACAGAATGTTCAAGGACTATATACCTACTTTCGGCCCGCCAAACAGAATCTTAACAGACCACGGCTCACAGTTTAAAAGCAAAATTTGGACGAATCAGTTAAGCGAATTCAAAATTAAACACATCTTAAATCCTGTACACCATCCCATGTCCAATATGGCTGAAAGACCAATAAGAGAAATTAAAAGATGCCTTAGAACATACTGTTCAAATAATCATAGAAGTTGGGCAACATACATCAACATCATAAACAGTTTCCTCAACGAAATACAACATGAAACAACGGAATTTACACCTAATGAGCGACAACTAAATTTAAAAGACCACAGATTCTGGAACGAAATCATCCAAAACCCATTTAAAACTGAAACACCTCTAAAATATAAATTGGAATTGACTAAAACTAGGATAAGAACAACACAAGCCAAACGCGCAGAAAAATATAACAAGATGCATAAACTCACAATATTGGAGGAAAATGAATTGGTATTAGTGAAATCTTTCCCCCAATCAAGCTTAGGATACGGAGAAACAGCTAAGCTATTCACGATATATGCTGGACCACTAAGGGTAATGAAAAAGATTGGAAAAGCAGTGTACACATTGATCGATGACGACGGAAAAACTTATGGGCCTTACCATATTTCTATATTAAAAAGATACCACACAGACGAGCCTGTACAGACAAAACAAACCTCAAATGACGAAACAAAGCCCTGAACGAATAGACAATACCAGTGATACGAAGGTATCACAAACTTCAACAGATACTGTGTTATTGTAAGAAAAACATTTGATAAAAGATGTGCTTCAAATAACCATATTTATGCAAGATATGTGTTAGGAACAAAAAAAGTGTATAACCTAAAACTCACAATAGAACAATATTAATTCCTTGAAACCATGATTTCCCCACATATAAACAATTCCCCACAACTGTGTTAAGACAAGAACAAACATTACAGCGATTCCCAAGTAAACAGTGAATTTCCCATGTGTATAATATGTAAACATTGATAGCATCAATGTTAGGTTAGGTCATGCAATGTTAGAATTAAATTGTGTTATGTTTGATAGTATCAATTGTTAGGTTATGTTATGCAATGTTAGATTTAAGTTATGTTATGTTTGATAGTATCAATTGTTAGGTTATGTCATGCAATGTTAGATTTAAGCTATGTTACATTTGATAATATCAATTGTTATGTTATGTTATACCATGTTAGATTTAAGTTATGTTATGTGTTTTCAAAGTTAAATTAAGATGCGATTTAAATACGCAGTTAAACTGAACTTTCTATTGTTCGATGCATTTGTTTACGTAATTATGTTTGTTACATTATTTTCACATTTTTTTGCTTTGTGGATACTTTTGGGGTTAATATTGTTTAGTTTATTTAATTCTTACATGTTTTTTGTATGTGAAGTGATTTATTTTGTTATAATTACGTCAAATATCGCGGAAAAGTCGAAACTTAACCTATACAATTTCAAGTTTTATTTCTTTCATAACTCCTACAAATATTATTTCCCGGGAAAATTTTTGTTGTTTCTACAATCAGTTAGATGTGTTCTTTCATGTTATATCAAATTCCCTTAGAAATCGTTTGACAAGGTAAACTACATTTTTACCGTTTTCTTATATAGCCTATACAGGGTGTGGCAGCATAACTGATTTTTTAAACTTGATAAAACCCACTGTATGAATCAGAAAATTTGTATTTGTTTTTGTTATGTAGCTTCCTCTAGGGCCATAGGTGCTCACTAAGAAAGGGTTTGAAAAAATTCGAAATTTAAGGGGGGGGGGGGGTTTGGGGGATCAAAGTTATTAAAAAACGATTTCTTCAAAACTACCAAACGGATTGGAATGAAATTTGGTATGTAGCTTCCTCTAGGGCCATAGGTACTTAGGCTACTAAGAAAGGGTTTGAAAAAATTTGAAATTTTAGGAGGGGTTTGGGGGGATCAAAAAGTTTTGAGGTTTGATGCAATTCTTCTTCATTTATCAAGCCCTTTAAAATGAGGTATCACTTTCATCTCTTAGTTAAGGCTCAAACTTAGAATAAGGCTCAATTAACATGCAGCATGCATATCAAAACTTTGAACAGCCATAACTTTTTTCAGGATCATCCATTTTTCATTTTTATTATGTCGTTGTGTTTGTCTCATCAAGACCTTTAAAATGATATGTATAACAACCCACGCTTACATTTAAGATTTTTCACCGACTCCTGACGGGACGTCCCCCAGAGGAGGTGAAAAATCAGCCATATTCTAAAAAAGTAGTTTTTTATACCCATAAACAATTTGCAAAGTTTCAATTGTGTAAGTGGAACCTGGAAAAAGATATTGGGTTGTTCCGGGACTTTTTGCCACCCCTGTATATAATTCTGTAAGCGAAATTTTAGATTCAAAATTGTGGGAATTTGGTAAATTGGAGGATGATGGGAGAGGTATCAAATTAAAGGTATCGATTCAAGGAACGAGGGAAAAATATAAGTTTTTTCTAAAATTAAAAACTAAGGGGTTTTTGAGGTCCCCGAAAAACAAAAAATCCCCATAAGAAATACATGCAAATTTAAAAACGACTACTGAACCGATTGAAAAAATAGTTTTACTAATAAAAAGCTACACTTTCCCTGAGTAACATAGGTTATATATAATTCATTTCGATAAAAAACCGTTTTTTATTTCAATATTTGTAAATTTAGTCGGAAAAAATCCTTAGGTTAGGCCTAGAATGATAAACCAACACATGTATACATTTATTACCATAGCAACCAATTTAATAAAATAACAGATAATATAGCTGTTTGTTCCAATATTTCCATTAACAGCTGATTCAAAATTTGAAGCAATTATTTTTGTATTTCTAGCTTTTAGGTTAGGGGTTTTAAAGTGTAGACCTGAGCCTTGCTGGTTATTTTAACCATTATTGTAACTGCTGTTATCAAATATAAGAAATAATTTGATTTGGACATTTATCATCTTAGTTTTGAGGTTATTATTAATCGTACAACTTTGTTATAAATAAAACATAACATTTATTTTTAAAAGGTTCCATTGGGGGTTGGCGTGCGGAGCACGCAGGGGTCTCCCCTAGTTCTTCTTATAAATTCTCTCTAAATGAATCTAGATAAGACTATAATTATTTACTGGAAAGAATTGTTTTCTCCAACTAGTGGCAATTGGTGTTTAATCAACATGTAACTAAATTATAATACAGTAAGATTCGGGCATACCCCATAGTCTGGCAAACATCAGAAATCATTTTTGAAGAAAAAAAACTGCCTACAAACGATTAAATCCTGTTTCCATATTTAGGGGATTAGCGAGTCTAAAGCGTTTGAGAGAAATTGGATCCATTAGGCGTTACTGCGACTTTGACCGTGAATGCCACTCACTCACTTTGTCTATATTAGGTCTTTGAAGAGTGACTCAGATTGTACTTAAAATGTTAATAGATACTGTAACATTTGTCATTAAGAACTCTATATTTGTATATGTAAATAAATACAGAAATACTTTACTATTCATATAAATAATAAATAAATGCAGTTTTTTAAAAATAGGGTACTGTATATACATATTTTTATTTATTTCTCCTGTTTAAACCAGGTTTATTTGATAATCCGGCACTGACAAATCCCGAGCGTGTTTGCTATCGTCTTACTGTATTCAGTATCAAAACAGTTAAATTAAGAAAATAATATTTCAATGATATTTCAAAATATAAATTTTTAATCAAACCACAGTTTTTAATCAAGCTTATTGAACGTAATATTATCTGAAAGACCTAATCCCAATAGAACTACAAGACATTATATACAAACTGTATTTTATATTTAAGTATGTGACCTCTATTAGTTAAAATTAAGCTTTTTTACTTCTGTTATATCAAAACCGTTTTTAGTAATTCCTGCAGAAATATCTAGCAATGTTATAATGTTGTTAACTTACCAACATAAAATAAGCTGTGCTATTATTTATTGAAGCACTTGTATTGATGATTGGTAATGGTTTGAATACTACGTACTATCAAAACTATTAAAAGTGTTTAATGGTACCAAAATTCGATTGATAGACTAAACAGAAGATACATCATATCAGGGATAATTTCATTAATCACCAATCCCTGTGATAGCACTAATAAGAAATACTCATATCTTCACATTCCATTTCGAACATTAATATAAAATCATTCATCATGTTTGTAAACCCATATAGTATTAAGTTTATTTAGGACAATATAACAACAAAATAAAAATGATTTACAAGGTTGAAAAATGAGAAGTATAATGAACCAAATCCCATCAAAAATATTAAACCCGAATAGCCTAAGTTGATAACGTCAAATTACTGAATAGACCAAGGAACCAACCAATGTCAAGAACAAGCCTATTCTTAGATAAAGCATAACCTTTCAGAAAACACCTAAAGTCAAATAGCCTAACCTAATAGTTAATAGAAATACAGATATGTAATTAATAATCCCGTACTTAAATCTCAAAACCAATTATAGTAGTGTATGTTCATAATAAGATAAATAAGCTAGAACTAGGCTAAGTTAAAAACGTGTATAGCCTCACCAAAATGTAACCTCCTATCAAAACATTACCTTTATTAAATATTATTCCATAAATAAACACTAGATTCACATTTTATTAATAACCACAAACAAAATTAGTAAATTCTCACATGTTATTTATAACATGGCATAATTAAACACAGTCCGAAATCCATTATTGTAAACATTAAAAATACGAAACACGATTGTCAACTAAAATAGGCTTGGACAACTCAAATTGGGAACCGATAGTTAATCGTAATATAATCTGTAGAATGAACATTGGCAAACACGAATTAGATTATAAATTTTGTAACATTATACGGGAATAGACTTTAGTATTAGAAACAATTATAAAAATCAGTGATATGCAAGTCACATCATTAAGATATGAGTAAGCCTAAATACGATAGAACTAACAGCTGTTGTATTAATGTAAGAATATCAAACCTCATTCCAATGTCAGTTAATACGTTTCGCGATTTAAAATCATTATATCCAAAGTAATAAGTATTTAGTAATAATTATAACATTATCAGAACGAATTGGTAACCCCGAAATAATTACAAATTCAAAGGGATAATTATCAGAAACTGTAATCAAAAAACGAACTATTTCGTTGGAAGACGCCATTGAAACAGCACTTACGTCAGAACCACGTGATACGTTGCCAGGACAACGGACTCAAACACTACCTGCACAAAACGAATCTGGGGAAATGAGAAGCCATGTTGCCCACCGAAAAGCGAGTGAGAACCCCGGATTGCATACAACGCTGGACGAAGCAAAGTTAGCGTCCTTTTGAAGAGAACCTGCCTAGCCATTAAAGTGTAAAGATGTGTAGTCCAGTGTGTTAAACGTTTTAAAATTTTCAAGTCATAACAATAATAGAATCAGTGCCAATAACTAATAGAGAATGGTAAACTCTAGTTATACAAATATATGAACGTTGAATCACCGAATAAAGGAACCTTTTCAATCCTTTTCAAAACCAATCCAGACATTTCCTTACAAATATTTTTAAATTAATCGCCATTTTTTTTTATTTGTGTTCTGAACATTATTTTAACAGCAAAGTCTTTCTTAATATTGCGTACATCTCAAGGAATATATTAAACCTAGCCGAGTGCCTATCCCGAGATAATTTAAGAGAAATAATTCCAAATATAGACAATTATAAGTGCCTACCAACTGAACTCTGACCGAGGCTAACAGAAATCATATTATCAACATAAAACAAATTATTGTATCTGAATGTAATATATATTTTCAACAAGTAAATTTAAATAAACCAATTCTTAAAATTACCTTTTTAGTTTTAGCCTATAATTATGGCACCTCAACGTGCTGGCTCTTCAATTAGAAATAATATTATCCAAAATTAGTTTATAATTTGATGCCCAACTTTATTGCAGCTATAAAGTCTTCAAGTTAGTTTATAAAATGGCGCACAACGTAGTAGGCTTAATATATTCCAAAAAACCTATTAACTGACCTAAAATACATTCACTCAAATAGCATAAGAAATTAGACATATTTATGTACAAGCCTAAATATAAGTGATCTAGATTTAAGTTTTAGTGAATTAATATATGTGTGTTAGTATAAAAGTAAACTATGAATCCTGCAGACGAAGAGACACCAAAGTACAATTTAAGACCAACAATTTCACAATCTGAGAAAGCCAAGGAAGGTGATTGCAAAAACCTTAGACCATCCACTTCAACAAGCACTTACAACTTCAAACATTATTGAAAGTTCAACCGACGAACCAACCATTGAAAATTTCAATACCACAATGGAAACCACCAAACCCACTACTACTACACCCACACTATTAGAACAAATGACTCTATTAATTAACAATCTACAGATTAATATGAAACAAAGTCAATTGGAATTACAAAACAATTTAGAAGCTAAATTAAATTCAAACCAAAACTTGTTAGAAGAAAAATTAAATTCAAATCAACTAAATTTAGAAACAAAATTAGAAGAAAAATTAAATTCAAATCAACTAAATTTAGAAACAAAATTAGAAGCCAAATTCCAGCAGCAAGAAAACAATTTTACCTCAAACTTCAAAGGGATGCAAAGTGAAATCGAAGGGTTAAAGGATTGTATTGCTATACAAATTTCCCAGGTCGAAAATAAATTTGCAGAACAATTAATTTTAGTAGAGGATGCAGTAAATAAGAATAATAATAGACTTAATGATTTGGAATTTAAAGTAAACCATACGGTAACCGAACAAACTTTAAAGGACACGCTCCTAAAACAAGAGACCAATATAAAGAAAACATTAAATGAACAATCTACACAGGTGATGCAAGAAGTACATAATTTACTTGCTGACTTACCTAAAGCAGTTCTCGACACCAATACAACACCACAAATTAATGTCACATGTGGAGGCAATAACGCAGATAACCTAAATATCATCCAACCAACATTACCCAAATACAATGGTAGGCAGAGCAATCCTAACGAATACCTATACCGCCTGCAGAGATATTACGAACGGCTAACACTAAGAAAAATAGGACAGAAGGGTGACGACCAAGAATGTTTATTTGATGTCATTGAAAACAGTCTCGAAGGCAGTGCCTCACGCTGGTGGCAACTCATTAAATATGACATTACAAATTTTACACAATTTAGTACCCAATTTTTGGATAAATTTTGGAACAGAGACGTCCAGAAGGGTACTCGACAGAAGTTGGAGTATGAGAAGTACCGTCCAGGAGGTAAACTTACTAGGAGTGAGTATTTCATCGATAGGGTGCTGACAATGAAATCCATGATCCCTCAGCCACCTGAAGAGGATATCATCACGACACTAGTGGAGCATTTTGACCAACGCATACAAGACGCACAGCGGGTCCAAAATATTGCTAGCATAAAAGATTTTGCTGACCTTTTACAGCGAGAGGACACCGAGGAGGCAAATGCTGAGATACGTCGAAGAAACACACAGAACCGAGGAAATATATCACCATCCACACCCAGACCACTGCTCAACAACCAACAGCATAATAAACCAGCATACAGAAGTAACGACCAACACCGTTCTTACCAGCAGTTCCAGAATAAAAACAACCGAGACCACCCATACAGACAACAACAAGATAATAGACCTGACTACCGATACCCTAGACCAAATTATTGTAACGGACAGAGACAGCAACACCAAACTAATCAAGGATACAGGAATGATTATAACCCTAGATACAGTTACGACAGACAACCAGGTCCGATCCACACCAACTTCAGACCTACACCACCATACCAGCAACGACAGGGATACACGAACAACTCTCAAGACAGACGACAAACAAGGTATCCGACGCAAGAACAACAGAAACTTTGTCAAATGCTGACAACAACAACAAGATCAGCGACGACCACCAAATCAGAACAGGCCGAGGAGGATAACTTGACTCAGGCAGGGTTAAACTCCAAAGCACTGGTTTAGAGGATTTAAATCAAAAAACAATTGGCTGTACAGGTGAAGTCGACAAAGAGGACAACAACAGAACTTCATACCCTACTCCAGTGCACATAACCAACATAAATTTCGGAACAATGCCAACAATCAACCAGGAAGAACATAGCATACTCAACCTCTACTACGATAGAGAATTTCTACTCCAAGAAGACGAGAACGAAACTGAAGAACCTCTAACCAATTGTAGATGCCCAGAGATAGAGATGAAATTGAATGGGATAGCAACCAATACACTTATCGATACGGGAAGTACCGTCACCTGCATATCAGACGACTGGTTTCAGAAAAACAAAAGTAAACTAGGTCAATACGAACAACTCCCAGTTAGTAATACCTTTATTACTACGGCACTTAACAGCAAGTCGAAACGTATTTCATTTATTATTCTATTAAAAGCAGAAATTAAACAAATTGAATTTGATATACAGTGCATCATAGTGCCTTATCTGATCAAAGACTGCATATTAGGGATGGACATGATTAGAATTTTGAAAACTGTTATAAACTTTGACGATAATACATTAATAATGAAGAATTTAAATAATGATATATTAAGAATGAAGTTTGGAAAAGAAACAAATAGATCGATGGAATGCAGATTAATAACTTACAACGACGACAAAGAAGAATGGACAGAATACGAAAACCCAAGAACAAATAACATCAAATCAGAAATACAAGAGACCATTAAGGACAACGACAAGCTAAAACAGATGGAGAAGGACCAAATAACCAACTTAATCCAGAAATACGATAGTGTCTTTTCAGAAAAACCGGGAAGATGCAGGTTTTATCAGCACACGATCCGAGTTGATAAACCAGAATGCTACAGAGCACAGAGCTACCCAATTCCAATCAACTTAGTAAGCGCAGTAGAAAAGGAGATTGAAAACATGTTACGCGATAATATTATAGAAACATCTAACAGCCCCTATGTAAATCCTATTATAATTGTGAAGAAGAAGACAGGAGATCTACGTATATGTCTAGATATGCGCAGAATAAACTCACTGATAACTCCGGATTATGAATGCAACATAAGCATAAATGAGTTACTTGCAAACGCTACGAATTCCAAATGGTTAACGACGTTAGACTTAACATCATCATACTGGCAAATTGAGTTAGAACCAGCATCCAGACAGTTTACAGCATTCCAGTTTAGAGGCAAAGTGTACCAGTATGTAGTGACACCTTTCGGATTGTCTACATCACAAGCAGGCCTTGTACGAGCTCTAGACCTAGTATTTAGCAACACGATTGACAATTTCTCCATGGTATACATAGATGACATATGTATAGTGTCACCCGACTTCAACATGCATTTGCAACACCTAGAATTTGTATTTAAAAATCTCAAAGCAGCCAACATGACCATCAAGCTTTCAAAATCCATTTTCTGCAGGGACCGAGTGCCATTCCTTGGGTATTACCTAACCACCACAGGACTCGAGCCAGACGAAGACAAAATTAAATGTATTCAAAATTTTCCATCACCCACTTCTAGGAAAGAATTGAAACGCTTTCTAGGAGGTATAAATTACTACAACAAATTCGTAGATAATTATGCAAAAACAGTACAACCCCTCATGAAATTAACCTCCAAGAAAACTAAATTTATTTGGACTTCTAAAGAAGAACGCACTTTTCAAGAAATCAAAAATCTCTTTTTGCAAACAAATGTCTTAAGTCATCCAATTGAAGACGTGGGTGCAAAAACCAGACAGCTCCAGTTTTTAAAAATGTTCAAGAATGAAAAAAAACATTTTAAAAATACATTTTTTTTTTTAGACTTATCAAACTAAAGTGAAATACAAATAATACCTACTACAATCACATACTTATTTAACTTTTTTAATATCTTGCCATAAATAAAAAATAAAAAATGAAGAAGATTGGAGATGTCTGGTTTATGCACCCAACATTGAAATTTTGATTTAAAGCTTACCAATAAAATCCTTTTAGGTATTAAAAAAACTGTTTAATATGACACTATAACTGTATTGTTACAAGAAGTAGCTTGTAAAAAGTAAATACTAAAGGCTAGGTATGAAAAAAAGTTATTAAAATATAAAGTGTTTTCAAAATGTTGTAACTTGATCAAAATGATTTTATAACAGCTGTCATTATAGCCTACACTGTTTATTTACTAAAGGTTCTCATAAAACATCATCACTAATGTTTACTTAATCCTCTTCTTCATCCAAAGTAACTCTTTCAGACAGTGTATTGTAAAACCAAATAGCATGGAGGTACATACTTGTTTGCCAGTTCAAGTATGTCTTTCAGCTTCGTGGGCTAATCCTAAAGTCTGTTGGTATAACTTTTTGTTTTGTTCAGTTAAAGATACATTATTTTTTTCTAAAATAAAAGACTCTTTTATCAGTGATGATGATGAAGATCCACAAATTAATTCACCTGAGCTATATTCGAGATGTCGGTATTTTGATATTGAAAACTTAACACTGCTGATTTGGCGTTTATTCCTGGTACATTTGCCTGTCTGACCAGGGTCTTCATTGACCTTAGCATAAACTTTAGAAGGGGGTGTGAAAATATTGCTGAAATGTGAAGCGTAATCCAAAAACATTGTTTGCTTCACTTTCACTGTAACAAACTTTTTGGAGGTTCTTTTAATCATTTCCTGATAATCCTTAGGTACATACATCTGTAACCTAGCGGCTAAATGTTGAACTAATTCAGTGCAACAACAAGACAGCTCCTGGAGTTGTCTGATTCTTGAACCGTATAAGACAACAGTACAGCTCCTTTTCTGTTATATCTTTATAGCCATTGCTGGGAGCTGTATGGTTCTTGCACTATTTGATAGAGGATATTTTTCCATATAGAAATCAGTCAAAAAGTGAAAATTAAAAAAAAGTGGAGCTGTCTGGTTCTTGCACCCACGTCTTCAATTCCTGGCCAACCATATTATCTGCAGACAGATAGTTCAGACTTCGCCATAGGAGGACACCTGTACCAGATAGACGAGGAAAACAACAAGAAAGCTATTCTGTTTATTTCAAAAACGCTAAAAAAATGTGAACTTCGTTATACCACCACAGAAAAGGAGTTACTAGCAGTTGTATACTGTGTGCAAAAGATCAGACACTATATACTAAATGCAAAGTTAATCATCATAACAGACCACAAAGCCCTAACCTTCTTGAAAACATGTAAATTATTGAACGCAAGACTCACTCGATGGATACTAGCTCTCCAAGACCACCAATTTGAAATAGTACACTGTAAGGGTACCGACAACACTCTAGCAGATCTATTAAGCAGAATTAGGGTCAACGAAAATCAGGAAATTCAGGAAACACCATCCTCAGAATTAATTGTAGCAAATTTGAAATACCAACACAATTTACAACTTCTCGATAATCTCAAAAATCTCCCACAAATTCAACAAGACGATCCAATCATTAAACAAAATTATTTAAAAACTCTAAATTCCACTTCAGGTGACAGCACAAACAAACAACACCGATTCAGAATAAACGACGGTATACTATACCAGAAGCACAACAACAAATGGTTAATAGCTATACCAGATCTACTTGTAAATAACCTAATCCTCGAATGCCATCAATACTACTTGCATTGCGGAGCGAAGAAATGCTTAATCACCCTGCAAGAAGATTTCATATTCAAGAACATGTCAAGACGAATCAGAAAGTTGATAGCGACATGTGACACCTGTCAAAAGTGTAAATACAATAATCACCCTTTACACGGAGAGACAAGCGGAATGAAATATGAAGGAAAAGGGGACCTTCTAGCAGTAAACTTAATAGGACCATTGCCAAAAAGTAAAGGAGGAGTGCAATACATATTCATAATACTAGATGCATTTACTAAATTTGTCAAATTATACAATTTAAAGAGAGCAACGGCACAAGCTGTCACCGACAGAATGTTCAAGGACTATATACCTACTTTCGGCCCGCCAAACAGAATCTTAACAGACCACGGCTCACAGTTTAAAAGCAAAATTTGGACGAATCAGTTAAGCGAATTCAAAATTAAACACATCTTAAATCCTGTACACCATCCCATGTCCAATATGGCTGAAAGACCAATAAGAGAAATTAAAAGATGCCTTAGAACATACTGTTCAAATAATCATAGAAGTTGGGCAACATACATCAACATCATAAACAGTTTCCTCAACGAAATACAACATGAAACAACGGAATTTACACCTAATGAGCGACAACTAAATTTAAAAGACCACAGATTCTGGAACGAAATCATCCAAAACCCATTTAAAACTGAAACACCTCTAAAATATAAATTGGAATTGACTAAAACTAGGATAAGAACAACACAAGCCAAACGCGCAGAAAAATATAACAAGATGCATAAACTCACAATATTGGAGGAAAATGAATTGGTATTAGTGAAATCTTTCCCCCAATCAAGCTTAGGATACGGAGAAACAGCTAAGCTATTCACGATATATGCTGGACCACTAAGGGTAATGAAAAAGATTGGAAAAGCAGTGTACACATTGATCGATGACGACGGAAAAACTTATGGGCCTTACCATATTTCTATATTAAAAAGATACCACACAGACGAGCCTGTACAGACAAAACAAACCTCAAATGACGAAACAAAGCCCTGAACGAATAGACAATACCAGTGATACGAAGGTATCACAAACTTCAACAGATACTGTGTTATTGTAAGAAAAACATTTGATAAAAGATGTGCTTCAAATAACCATATTTATGCAAGATATGTGTTAGGAACAAAAAAAGTGTATAACCTAAAACTCACAATAGAACAATATTAATTCCTTGAAACCATGATTTCCCCACATATAAACAATTCCCCACAACTGTGTTAAGACAAGAACAAACATTACAGCGATTCCCAAGTAAACAGTGAATTTCCCATGTGTATAATATGTAAACATTGATAGCATCAATGTTAGGTTAGGTCATGCAATGTTAGAATTAAATTGTGTTATGTTTGATAGTATCAATTGTTAGGTTATGTTATGCAATGTTAGATTTAAGTTATGTTATGTTTGATAGTATCAATTGTTAGGTTATGTCATGCAATGTTAGATTTAAGCTATGTTACATTTGATAATATCAATTGTTATGTTATGTTATACCATGTTAGATTTAAGTTATGTTATGTGTTTTCAAAGTTAAATTAAGATGCGATTTAAATACGCAGTTAAACTGAACTTTCTATTGTTCGATGCATTTGTTTACGTAATTATGTTTGTTACATTATTTTCACATTTTTTTGCTTTGTG
>JAGFPH010015181.1:10175-21787 GCA_018207615.1 Philaenus spumarius | reverse complement strand
GTAATATTCAAAATCCCATGGAACCTGGAATGTTACGTAATAAATGAAACGACTGATACAGGCAATTTAAAATATATTTTCTTTTTATAATTCGAGGAAAAGAACTTTAATGTTTTTAATGCCGGTCTTACATTCTTGTTCGAGGGATCATTTTAATGCCGTAGTTGGTACTTATACAGAAACATTCAATAAACATGATATTTAAAAAAAAGTATACTGTAATTTTAAATCTTCCTTGAAAGGTCTATTCTTAAACTCAAGTCCATTTTTACTTAACTGGGTTTTAGTTTATTGCCGTTTTATTTATATTTCCATTCTCGTTTAAAGTAGTAAAATTTTTCTCAAATATGATTGACCTGTGCAGAATAACTGGAATAAAAACCTTTCATATATTATAATTTAAACCGTTTTACATGTTTCAAAATAAGGATTAAAAGTTGAGTGGGTTGAATAAAAACTAATTTTATTTTATTAGTAGTACTAAGTAAAATGTAATTATTGCTAAATTTATTCTAAAACGATATTATTATTTTTATTAAAATAATCCTACATTGTTTCTAGGAAGAATATGCACAGTAATGTATTAATATTTAAAAAAAACCGTAACTATTCCATATTATGAATTTGTAATACATCTTTTATTTAGTTTCAGTTTGTAAGCAAAGTTTCCGTGTTCTTACCATTATATAATGGGTTTTTAGATAAATTAAAACGCTATAACTATTCGTAATTGATTAATTCATACATAAAGTATGTACCTGAATTTTTAATTAAGATAATTTGCTTCTTTAAAAATAGTTATATACCGTGTATATATTACTTAGCAATCTAAGATAAATTTTATTAGTGACAGGCAAACACTTTTCGACGTAGTCAAAACAGATAAATAGTTTTACATTTCAATTCAATACTAGAACGCTTTAAGTGGAGTACTTTTTACTATTGCGAATAATTTATGTAATTAATAATATATTTTACACATTCAAATAACGCAAAACAGCAACAAGCATATACCCTACCCACATGTAAGGAATTGAAAAAGATGTAAGGACAGAACTCTAAGTTTGGAAAAGTGCACATGACGGCAACACAGGATCTGTTCCATTTGGCAACAAGGCATAACCATGTCGTCCCTGGCATAACCATAAATGTAGCCGTCTCCATACAAATATTTTGGAATCCACAATTTAATTTGTCAGAAGAAAGAAAAACTTGGTCTAAATTGACAGTGAAATATTAAACTTTAATGTAGACCTGTCCCGTTTCTAAAACATAGCTTTGAGGCTATGATTAATCCTTCAATAATTAATTGTTAATATATTTATGCTTGATTTAATAAAAATTTAATTTGTCAGAAAAAACTGAAACTTTGCATAAATTTATAGTGAAATAGTAAACTTTAATATAGGCCTGACTCATTTCTGGAGTATAGCTTTGAGATTATGGTTAATCCTGCGAAATTTGTTAATATATATTAGGTATATTATATCGTTTTAGTGGTAGGCCTACTTATCACGCTCCTTCTAATTTTTCGTTTTTTTATAGTAAAGTGCATGGTTTTACTCTGTTAAGGAGGAATGTATACACAAATTTTATTTAATACTTTCGTGTATGCGTGTTCCCAGCAATAGGCACAACAAATTATTCCACGATTAAAAGAAAGTTTTTTTTATTTGCTTTGAAAATACATTTAAAAAAATGAAAACAAAAACATTTTTATTGAAAGATTTTTGAATTTATCAAATAATGTTCTATTATCCTATGTTAGGTTACTGTTGTGTTTTGATATGGCAACTGGTACTTATTTATTATACGTTAATTGCTCCCTAATATTTCTTTCATCTTTAATTAACGAGGAGTAAATTCGCAAAGTAGTTTTATTTGATCAATATCGTTAGACAACATACAAGTGTATTCTAGAACATAGTAAAAGGGACTTGAACACTAAAATTTAAAAAATTTCAATTTTGTTATTGGGTTTTACTATAGTATATTTAATTGAGAACACGAAAATATAGAACATATGCATAAACATATTATGAAAAGTATTTTTAATTTTTTTTTTAATCTGTCGTCACATATTGAGCGTATGATTTTTCAGCTCCATTAGTTGACTCTTCGTTATAGTGCTATAGTCGGGGACAAGTATAGAGGGAAAGGTGTAGGGGTCGGTGGTTGCCTCCTACGAGCGCCCTGTCCATCGAGCGCCATGTCCATCGAGCGCCCACTCTCGGGTTGACGATGGTCAGAGGGGGGTTGACAGGTCTAGGAGCTTTCCAACGAGCGCCGCATTTCTGTGTCACCCCTTTGACCACCTGTACTTGTAGTATTTACTTCTGATCCTCTATGGCGTGAATTGACACGATCAGTGACATCGAAAAACATTCCTTAAATAGGACCCATATGCTTGTATTTAAAACCTTTCTTATAGATAATCGCAACGATATATAGTTTATAATATTACAGTAACGTTATTCAAAAACCATTGTGTTCGTCTTAAAATTCTACATTTTTTATTACTGGTAAAATTTTTTTATAAAAATTTACGGTTTTCGTGAAATTTAACATCAAAGATTTTAAATGGCCGCCATATTGAAACTGTTTAAGATATCGTAACGAAATTGTATACACTTGTTTGACCTACCAATTTGAAGTTTCTATCTAAAATATTACTCAAGTTATGAAATAATTTGTAAAAAACACAAACAGACGGACAGACAGAAAACTAGGTATTTATGTGACGTTTTTTGATTGTCTTGACCTAAGGAACAAATACACCAAATTTTTCCAGGGATTTTGTAAACACCCAGTATACAGGAAACCGCATCTTCCACAAAATTGCACTTTAAGTTTTATAAATAAAATATTTAAATAGCTATAGGCCTACGTGTTTATAAATAACAGTAGATTTTATGTTGGCGAGTCAAATTTATTAAAAAAACGTCACAACAGATTGTGAGTACTACACAAATATCAAAACATGCAAAAACCCAATGTGCTACATATCGCATCTCAGAAAATGAACTACAAAGAGCATTTATAACATTTTTTTGGTGCACAAAAATTAATTTTGAGTTGTAAGCTGAAATTACCAAAAATATTTGCAAATTATTAGCGAAAAAAGTTTTAAGACGTAAAATCATATTAAAAATGTAAAATAATTGTTAGAATGATTTAGAGATAAAAAGCTTGTTGCAAATGCTATATAGATAGCGAAAAACGAAAATATAATGTACTTATTAGTTAGTAGCTTGTAAATACATGCAAAAAACGTATAAGTGGTCACTTCACGTCTAATTCACTTTATTTGTATGATTTCATTCCAAAAGAATGGATGAAATTAAAATTACCATAGTAGCAAAACATCTGTTACGTACTAGAAGTAGATAAAACTCTCATACATGACAAAGAATATAACCTTTATTACCTATAGAAGTAGAATATCTTCTACTTTCAGGGAGCATGAAACAAATCATCCTAGCTAAAGAGTAACCCTCGATACATTTAAAATTGTAACCAAAGTTTGGCAAAGATATTTTAGCGCGTATTTTTGTATTAGCAGAAAAATCATATCTACAAACCTAATGAACGAAATTCAATGGTTATTTCTTTAGCACAAAAATCCTCCTAGGGCGCTCTTAGGAGGACACCGGGTCGGTCGGCCCAAAACAATGCTATTGTTGTGAAACCGACCGCCCGGCCACCCTCATGCCTGCGGTCATTGTCACCACCTCCCTTAAATTCTTAGAAATATTTCGGTCCAATACAAATATTATAATTTGAACCACTAATCGAATATAAACAAGTGACGGCTCAATCTTCTCGCAAGATTAAGACCAATAAGAGAAAACTTGAATCACAATCCTACGACTCTCCGTTGACGATCTAGTTAGTTATTACAATATACTACCTTGTTTACCTATAATATTAAAGTATCTGTGTAGTTGAGCAAGTTGAGTTGTCTGTGTTGAAAAAAACATGTGATTGCCAAACAGGAGACAGTGTTTAGGTTATGTTGTGTTTTGGAATGATAATAGTGAATCATAAGTAGTGTGGTGTCATTTTCTAGTGATTGTAGTTTTATTTTAGTTCTAAAATGACTAAGGCAAAGGGTGTTTTTAAAAAAAAGTGTGTTTAGAGTCAAAAAATATAAAAACCCTATGACAATCGCTGTGGACCAAATGCTGGAATTACAAACTAGCTCTTCAGAAGCAATTAATCCTAGGCGTACAACTCCCATCACAATTCCAGTTCCTGTAAGCTCTTCTAGGATGAAGCTATTAGCTAACTTCCAATGAAAAACAATTTGATGACTTTCAAGGTAATACTAAGAATATAATTTTATTGTATCCATGTATACACTCAGATCAATGTTTAGCAATGTTTTATGTAAGTGCGGGGCTCAGTTATGCTGTCGGAAGCTAGGTGGGACAAAGGTCGCGGATGGAAAATCTTTAAAAGGCGCAGGACGACTGACCGACAAGGTAATAGATGAGCTACAATCATATTATGGGAATGCCATAAGAGGTACTCAGGCAATTTGGCAAAAATGCACAAGGCAGTGTGGGCTACGTATTTCCACCGACTTGCCACTCACGCGTTGTGTCCTCCTGCTCCAGATGCCTGGTGCAGGTATAGAAAAGATCCGGCTGGCTATAGACACAAGAAGTCACTCCGAGAAGTCATCATGAATCAAATTAAACCTATTTACAGAAATCTAAGTAATAAAGAGCTCCTGAAAAAAAATGTCTACATGGGCGTACACAAAATTGTAACGAGTCGTTTAACAATATTATCTGGAGCCGTCTGCCCAAAGCCAACTTCATCGGTAAAAATACTCTAGACCTAGGACTTTGGGATGCTGTGATATCATTCAATAATGGAAATGTGGGTAGAATTAAGGTGCTGGAAGAACTAGGTGTTAAGAACTTAGGCCAATATACAATTGCAGATTTTAACGACACTCGTATAAAACAAGCCGACCGAGCAGCGCCAGAATAAAGGAAAGGAGACAGAACTTAGTACAAGAAGAGAAAAATGAAGTTGACTACTGCCCAGGAGGGTTTTAACTTATATAAGTAATAAATTGTGCCTGGTTTGTTACTAAAAATTTAATTTATTAACTTTTCCTAGGATTTTCGGAAAACAGTATTTTTTTACACAAATAACCAGATATCTCAGCAACTACTAAGACTACAGACTTGAAATTTTTACTAAATATCATAAATGCAATTGTAAACATGTGGTATTAACCTAATGTCAATTTAATTATGAATAAAAAATATTTTGTGTATGAAGACATGTTTTTTTGGCCTATTATTTATAAAAACCATAAATCAAATGTTTTTTTTTATTTTTAAATTATTTTACTACAGTGGACTCCAAACATAACAATAACAAAGGCCTGAAAATTTCATCTTCCTATTTCAAGTATATCTTGAAAAACTGGTCACCAATATAGACTATTTAACATGGGTTACAATAAAGACATGTTTAAGTCCCCGATTGTAAGGTCTTCGCTTTAGTGTTTTATTTAATTTATTGATTATATTAATTATTTTCAAAATTGTTTCCTTATTCCATGGGCTTAGTAATTCCAATAATGTTAGTTTTATGCAATTTTTTAGACATCAGCACCAGTTTGGAATTAGTATCGATAATATTTCTTAAAACTGTAAAAAATTTGGAAAGTGCAACATTTACATCCGGCATTTTGGAATTGTAATCACAATAAAATTTACCCAATTCCATCTTTCTTAATCGAAATCGATTGATATTAAATGCAATTAATATCGATTGAGATAATATCATAACGCATAGTTAAGAAAATATACGTACCAAACAATACACTGCTGTGCACGATAATTATGACAATATTTGGAAATGTCTATATTGACACCTAAGCGTAGTTGGCTGATCTTGAAATAAAGAAGATATTTGGGTAAAATAAATACTATTTTATTCGTAAATACTTAGCAGTCAACCAATGGGGAAGCTATGTCAAATTTATAAGTGTATAATTTGATGCAATTGAAACCATTATTTTAAAAACAAATCATTCATAATCCATAACTAAATAATTTTTGCCACAACATTTGAATTTTAAATACTTTCCTACTCGTATAGATGTTATAAAATTCTAACTGGAAACCTACCCAAAATTACTTGGCTATTTGCGGCGTTAGCAGGTAGAATACTCAAGACTGCATGTATAGGGTTGGAATGGTACCGAAATCGTGGTTATGACTTTAGTTGCAAAATAAGGCCATCAATATTTTGACTGACAACTTATTTCCTCTTGAAATATTTATTGCATAGGCTAGCTATTCAGACAAAGTGGAAGTATTTTGTCAAGAAACTTAAAGTGTTTATTGGAACGCCATAAACGTATAGTACTTAATATTCCCACGTGTGACTTGCACTTTTAGCAGGTAAAAAGGATTCGTTATTGTTAACGAAATCCGTTTTATAACTTTAGTTTCAAAATCAAGGCCGGGCGTTTTGACGCACAACTTAACCACTCCTGAAATATTTATTGCATTGCCAAAATATGCCAACAAAGTAAAAGTATTTTTGGCAAAAAACATATTGTGTCTATTCTTGGACGATTTACATACTATCCACTGTTGCATCAATTTCAAATTTTAATTTTGCAGAGTTTTAAGGCTTGGGTCCCTAAATTCAAAACGAGGACGTTGGCAACCCATTTCAATGTTAAAATAACTTAAAAATACTTAACTATGCTGACGTGAATTTTTAACTCGGTAAATGTGTACAATTATAAAACTGTAGGCCTATTTGTTAAAATTTTGTATTTACGTACGTTATCCTATTACTTTAAATGAGCAATTCTTGTATCTATCTATGTATCTGTCGCTCTATCTGGATCTCGAAAACGGCTCTAACGATTTTGATGAAAAATTGCATATAGGGGTTTTTGACGTCAGAAATCGAATGCGCTAGGTCTTATGTCTGCAAAAACGCGCACAAACTCTGAAAAATGCGCTAACAATTTCAACTCTGAACTTCTTTGTATACCACCTTTAAATATATACCACCTTTAGTATACATATATATAATCAAAGGATGATTTAATTATGCACATTTTCAAAATGACGGCCGTGTAAAATTTGTATTGACAAATAACTCGAAATAATTGTTTTCGTCAATGAGAAACGAAATGATTTAAAATTATTGTGAATAGCTTAAATTCTAACCACGTTATAGAAAAAACATTTAGAAATTTAAATTTAATTCAGTTAACCTGTTGAAATGAAGTAATACTAAAATGTTTAGGGCATTAATAACACTGTAACTCGCTAAGTTTTTTGTCGATACTATTTTATCTTTAAACTAAGATACATTTTAAAAACATAAGTTTTTAATTAAAAAAACAAAATAATTGGTCTTTCTTCCCTGTACAGGGACGTTATTCATATGGATCTGAAAATCAAATTTGTTAACACATTTATATGTTTTAGTCACAGCACTACTTTAAGCTATTTAAAACATGTATAAGCAGGTTTGTAAATATGTTATTTCTTGCTCGAAATCTTTCGAATACAAATTACATCAACTTTCTTAGTTTGACAATCACAGGGTAATAACTTTAATAAGATAAAACAAATTTTAATTTGGTTCAGAAACTTCTATTTTTGTCTAAGTATGTGAATTATGATTGGCAGAAGCTAAACACAACGAAACAGCTGATATTGCAATACTTTTGGTTTATAGTTAAGTTAATAACAATATTGTTAAAAATAAATAAATACTAGCTGACCCGTGCGAATATTTCACAAGTTAGGAGTAGGCCTAGTTACCTGATTTAATACATTGATTTAATTAAGTAAATTACGTTTAATTTGAACAATTAAGAACCATATAAAAAGTAAGAAACACATCTAAAAAGACAATTTCCATCACCAATTATACGTTTCACCTCCACGACTACTATTGAACTAGCAGACATAAGACCTAGCACATTCGATTTCCGACTTCAAAAAGCCCCTATATGCAAATTTTCATCAAAATCATTAGAGACGTTTTCGAGATCAGTGACAGATACAAAGATAGATACGAGAATTGCTCATTTAAAGTAATACAATTAAGCAACAGCAAAATTAAACTTAACCTACTTCAATAAAGTAAATTACAACATAAACAAACCATGTTATGATAATAAAACATGTGCTGTTATAATTTGTTGGTCTGTGCTATTAAGTTGATCAGTAAAAACAATTTAATAAATAGAAAATATTTTAAATTCCATTTTTAAAACATTAACTGAAGGATTAGTAAAATTTTAAGGCAAATGATCAAATATAGAGTTAATTACCTTTCATTTAACACAAACCACAGTCAATCGGTCCAATATAACTCCAGATAACAGTCGGAATAGGCTTAAAACTTTACCCAATGTTAAATTGCCATAAGAGGTTTAAATTTAAAGTAAATTTCGTTAATTTGAACGATTAAGTCCCTTATAAAAAGTAAGAAACACATCCAAAAAGACAATTTCCATCATTAATTATACGTTTCACCTCCATATCTATTGAAATATAAACAGAAAAACATAATTAAGCAACAGAAAAATTAAACATAACCTACTTCAATAAAGTATATTACAGCATAAACAAACCACGTTATGATAATAAAACATGTGCTGTTATAATTAGCTGATCTTTACTATTATATATAGTACCTGGAGACCGAGCTAAAGCTCGATTATAAGCAGGGCTATGATTTCAATAATAAATATTGGATTATTGAGTTTTGAGGTTAGGCCTATAACATTAAACAACTAAATAAAGGGTATATCCAACATTAGGCTTACCTGTAATAAAAATACAGTTTAAAGGATTAACCACAATCTCAACGCTATGCCTCAGAAATAAGTCAGGCCTAAATTAAAGTATTATTTCAATATCGATTTATTCCTAGGGCCTAGTTCGCTCACGTCAATAACTACTATTATTGCAAATTTCCGTGAACATCGTTTAGGTTAGGCCTATAACATTAAACAACTAAATAAAGGGTATGTTTATTATGTATTCGTTGCCATGGTAACTATAAATAGATACAACTTTAGGTTTACCCCTAATAAAATATAAAGTTTAAAAGAAAGCAGATGATTATTGTAATGGCATTGAAAACATTTGCATCAGCTGTGCTTTGTATTGTTTAAAATGGACAAATTTCACTTTTTAATTTAATAAAAAGACGTAGAAAACGAATTTTCCCAGACTGGTGACCATTTCCAATCGATTTCTCGTGGCCAAAAGCCTAATATAAAATAAAAAAATAAAAAATCCTTAGACGGAGATTCCAGATCCATTTAGCAGACAAACAATTATCTCTCGCTTTAGAAGATAAGATATGTCCAATAATACTCCAGATGATAATAAAACATGTGCCGTTATAATCAGCTGATCTGTGCTATTCCGTTGATCAGTAAACAACATGTTAATGAATAGAAAATATTTTAAATTCCATTTTTAAAATATTAAATGAAGGAATAGTAAAATTATAAGGCAAAAGGGCAAATATAGAGTTAATTACCTTTCATTTAACACAAACTGCATGTCAATCGGTCCAATAGAACTCCAGGTAACACTTGGAATAGGAATTGCCAAAGGAGATTTTCATTTCCGTTTTTAGAAAATTTAGTGGGATAACAGCTGAAATCCAAGCAAAATGGGCAAATATACAGACAATTACCTTTAATTTGGTGCGTGTATATCTGTCCAGTAAAAGTCGAGATTTCACTCGGATTACAAAAAAACTTTTCAAATTAATATATAGATAATTGAGCTTGACTTGTGAGAAGATACACTTGATAGAGTAAACTTAGAACACAAATTCTCACAACTAATACGTTTATTAACTCAAAGGCGTTTCAAAGACAAAGTCGCCATCTTCAGTGATGCACGAACTACAATAGTCAAACTAAAACTCAATTTTTATAAATAAAATGTAAAATACAAATTAGAGTTATAGTTTGACTGTTGTAGCTCGTGCATCGTGAAGATGGCGACTTTGTCGTTGGAACGCGTTTGAGTTAATAAACATATATTAGTTGTGAGATTTTGTGTTCTAAGTTTATTATATCAAACAATATTGTTATTGAGTCCGAGTTCATTAGAAAAAAAAAAAAAAGTGAAATTTAAAATACTGGACAATAAAACATCAACATTTATTTAATTTAACCCTAAAATTGTTTAAATCTATATATATAGTACTAATACTTGTTACTATACCGTGACTATTTAGTTCCTAAATCGTTTATAACTGAAGTAGATTTGAGCTAATTTGTATCTGTTTAGTCCTGAGTTGGCACTTATAATTAAAAAATCTGCAGAATTAAAAAATATTCCAGGCAACATTGGATAGTACGGAAATTGTCCAAGAATAGACACAATATGTTTATTTTTACAATATTACTTTCACTTATTGGCACATTTTGGTAATGACAAGTAGATAAATAGTCTGTCCCAATTTCTGGCCTTGTTTTTTGAAACTATCTTCATACCAATTATTTCGTTAAGGGTCGGCTCTAGTAAAACAGAAAGCAACCTTCGACTCTCTATAGCGGCGAAAGGTTACGCGGACATTGCTCATCCTAAATCCATTTAAAACCCGCAATTATTCAAATAGCGTTTTTTAAAAATACCAAACTCTTGGGGACAAAATTATTAATCCGAATGGCTTGGTAATTTTTCGCTATAATTAATAGTTGCAACGTAAAAAATATTTAAAATCACCCTATAGTGGCGGTAGGTTACAAGGTCATGTCATTGTTCAGCCTAAATCCATTTAATTGGTAGCTTTAAGTAATATTAAAAATAAAACTCGTAATTAGTAAACAATAACTTTTAAATTGTTTTATAAACTTTTTTAAATCTATACACTTCAAAAAAATCAAATTAAATTTAAAATCATAAATTTTACATTTTTTCATAGAGGAATTTTAAATTCACAAAAAATTGTATGTTTAAAAGTTATAAAGGAAACAAATATTTAAAATGAGACTAATGCAATCTCCTTTGTCTCGTATGGTTTTTGATCAAGTAATTCACAAAGTATATATTTATAGCAAAATATTTCTACATATATTATAAGAATGTTGTTTTAGATCTTGAAAAATATTAATATTATTTAATATTGATATTTATGTTAAAAATTATCAAACCATTGAAGTTAAATATCGAAAGAGCTGTTTAGTGTACACATTATTATATCTCACTGAAAAATATAACATTAGTGTTTCATTGAGATGTGGCAACAATGTAACAAAGAACACAAATAAGCTACTACAAACCCAACGTTCGAGACAAATTAATAACAGTTCTGTTTATAACGATATTGAAAATTGGCTAATTGGCAAATTCGAATTTTTTTTGGTGGAGTTCTTTAGCTATATACAATGGATTTGTATATAACCACCAATTTCACGTTCATACTAATCTATGATATAGAACTCCAGATTTTATACGAAACGACTATTATAGACTCCTTCAATAAGCTCCAGCAACCGGAGGTCTAGAAATTTTCGGAGGTCTTAACAAGTAGTAATTTAGTAGACGGGGGAGGTCTGAAACCAGTTTAACATACAT
>JAGFPH010015181.1:0-10075 GCA_018207615.1 Philaenus spumarius | reverse complement strand
GAATCGCACGTTTATTAAAGTCGATTTTAGTTTAAATACTAGAGGAGGCAGGAGGCCCCTGCGTGCTCCGCACGCCAACCCCCGACGGAAACTTCTAAAAACTTATGTTTTATTTATAATAAAGGTGTAGGATTAATAACAACCTCGAAACTAACATGGTAAAATAATGTTAAATGTACAAATCAAATTATTTCGTATATTTTATAACAGCAGTTGTAATAAAGGTTAAGAGAACCAGTAAGGCTCAGGTCTACACCTACCCAAAAAGATAGAAATACAAATAATTGTTTCATATTTTGAAATCAGCTGTAATATTGGTTACTATCAATTACCGTATATTATCAATACATAGGCCTACTATTAAATTATAATGTCTTATTTATTTTTAATTAAGATGCAACATAGTTTTTTTCTTATTCTTAAATTCCATACAGCAAGTTGTTATTGGTTTGTGTGTGTTGAAACATGAAACATGTGTTGGTTCAGTCTAGGCCTAACTTAAAATATTAAGTCTAAGCTGGCCATCAGAATCAACTGTTTTTGTCTGTTATTTTATTCAATTGGTTGCTATGGTAATGCATGTAAATACATTCAAGAAATATATGTGTTGATGCATCAGTCTAGGCCTAACCTAAAATTATGTTTAATTTATTTCACCTGCCTTAACGGCAACATACACACATAATGTATGTTCTTGTGCACAGCTTTGCACAGTACGTTTTGAGTGATATAAGTTTCACTAGCTGACCCGTACGCGCGTTGACCGTGGTGGTTGGTATTTTCAGTCTTTTTAACGTAACTGTATTCTTTTTAAGTGTTCAGTCAGTCAGTGGTATTCTGGTATTTGGCTTATATATATATATAGATCGATCCCCCCCAAACCCCTCCTAAAATTTCAAAAATTTTCATACCTTTTCTTAGTGAGCACCTATGGCCCTAGAGGAAGCTACATACAAAATTTCATTCCAATCTGTTCGGTAATTTTACCCCCCAAACCCCCCTAAAAATTCCAATTTTTTAAAACCTTTTTTTAGAGAACACTTATGGCCCTAGAGGAAGCTACATACCAAATTTCATTCCAATCCGCTCGGTAGTTTTGAAGAAATCGTGATTTAATAACTTTGATCCCCCCAAACCCCCCTAAAATTTCGAATTTTTTCAAACCCTTTCTTAGTAAGCACGTCCTATGACCCTAGAGGAAGCTACATACATTTCAATCCGTTCGGTAGTTTTTGAGAAATCGTGATGAGTGAGTCAGTGAGTGAGTGAGTGAGGGAGTGGTATTTCGCTTTAATATATATATAGATTTCTCAATTATCGTTTTTTAGTTTTTCATGATGTTGCTTATTTATTGGTATTACAGCTGTCAGACGCTATGGGTTTAACACCCAACAACTTGGTCCTGTGAATTTGTTCTGGCTAAATTTACAAATATTGAAATGAAACATGTTTTTATCAATATGAATTCTAGCCTATGTTACTCAGGAATGGTGTAGCTTTTTATTTAAAAAACTATCAATATTTGGCATAGTTTAGCTAACTTTATATTGTTTTCTAAACATAGGCTATTATGAATCTGATTTTGTTTAAATGTTGAGGTTATGTTCACTGTAAGAAGAAACAAATATAAAGACATCCCGGGGACAGTTTAAAATTAAAAAAAAGTTTTCAACATTTTTGACTTGGGTTGTCAAGAAGGTTAAGATCATTCTAATTATATTAAAATTAAATTAATTTCTATGTGGTAGCGCAAGACCGTAACCAGGAAAGTTAACACGTTCACTGCTAAGGACGCACATGTGAGCTTGACACTGAACACTATGAGAAGCGGCTGACGCACAGTGCATTGCACGCCAACCCCATATTGGGAGTATTTTCAATACACAGAGCATTGCGTGCTTCGCACGCCAATCCCCATGTTCGGGATATTTCAAATACGCTAAATATTGCGTGCTTCGCACGCCAACACCTGTATCGGGAGTATTTTTAATACGATATACATTGCGTGCTTCGCACGTCAACCCCTGTATTGGGAGTATTTTCAATACCCAATGCATTGCGTGTTCTGTTAGAGTAAAGTATTTGTGCTGAACTTCATAGTTTTCTTATTTTAGATAAAATCAAGCTCAAAAGAGTGTAAGGCTGTAACCTACTGCATCCGTGTGCATTGTACGTTGCAGTTTAACCAAGTAAATCGAAATATCAGTATGCGTGCAATGCCCAATGATGTAAAATATGTTGATGGATCCTCTGTTGTATTGTCTATTTTATAATTTAATTTGCACTTTTTAAACCTAGTATTAATTTTTACTATTAAATTTCGGGATAGTGAAATTAAATATACGCCTTGTGGTGGCGTATATTGAAATTTCCCCTACTTTACCCTTCGTTGAAAAACGTGGATTACATTCTTTACGTTAGTAAATTGTTAGTAAAAAATACAACACATTCAAATAAATAACGCATCCGTTTATATTTTATACGAACGTCAAGGGGGAGGGGGTAATGACAATCATCTTTTCACCTATTATTCTCCACGGTGGGTAAGCCTACTGTATTTAACTGTTGCAGAAACAGGCAGCGAACGTCTCTGTTGCAAGATCAATTATATCACATTGGCAGTGGAGTATGACACATCAGAATGTTGGCGCCTGGCAGTGTTTATTCAGCTTTACCGCGTCTAATATATTAACAATTGTTGATTTTGAGCCAGGTTCCCGGTAACCGAAAATACTACCGCGTCCTTTGAACTTTAAAAAAAAAATGAATAATTCTATCACGCAGCTGAACCGCTGCCGTGGGTTTAGCGAATTTCCAAAATTAAATTTATATTATAGTGTTCCAACTATAGCCCAGTCGGTATAGGTTACAACTACCAGTAATTTGCAATACAGCTGAATTTTTTTTATAAGTACATTAAAGTATGTAGATTAACATAAAAAAAGTTTACCAGTCTATCGATTTCCCAAAGTCGAAAAAAAATCGATTATCATTTTTTTTTTCGATTATCCTTAATATTTCGAGCTGGGATGAAGATAGAGGAAAATCGATAATCGAAATCGACTCCTAGATCGGGCAATTTTCAAGATAACAAGCTGAGACTCAGCATAAATGTTTAAAATATATATTTTAACTCCTATGTCAAGTTTCAATTCGATATATTAAAATTCGGCCAATTTAGAATGAGCCAACGCTTCAATATGAATAAGATGTCCCCTTTTAGTGATTTCCCCTGCTGCAAAATACATACCTGCATTATCGAATTTTTTCCAGACAAACCATTGCTCGGACGAAATAAATACATATGACCTTTTTTGTTGAAAAATACCTCCCCTACACCTTTATTTTCCTCTATCTTCATCCCAGCTCGAAATATTAAGGATAATCGACAAAAAAATGATAATCGATTTTTTTTTCGACTTTGGGAAATCGATAGACTGGTAAACTTTTTTTATGTTAATCTACATACTTTAACGTACTTATAAAAAAAAATTCGGCCGTATTGCAAATTACTGGTACTTTTGGTCTAAATTGACCTTTACCGACTGGCCTACTAACAATTTGGGAAATTTTTCTACTCACGAATACGCTGACTAACTGTTGTACGAAATATATTAGTAGAATTTGTTTGCACCTAAGCCTCCAGCTTCGACACACGCGCTCCTTCGCTACGCTCGCAGCGGAAAAACTCGCTTTGCGAGTTGGGGCACCCCGACCTTGCGGAGTCGGGTTATGTGGTTATGCACGTCTTCGCTTCGACCGTTGGCCTTGCATCAGAAGATGCCCCCACGATAAAATCCCCTACGTGGATTTGAACCGACTTTTATGGTATTTTACGTTTTGACCGATTTCTAGGGGAACCAAGCGAGCTATAAGGTCGTGTAAAAAAACAAAATGTTCAGAATAATATCCTTTATTTCTTTATTAGGTAAAACCTCAAAAAGTTTCATTCTAGTACGAAAGATATCAAAAAGAAGTTACTTCTTGTCAAAAAACATGCTTCCAATTGTTGGATTTTTTTGGGCCAACGAACTCGTCCAACACTTGGACAACTAACGGGTGTACCAAATTTGGATAAAATCTGACTCTATAGTTCGATCTCGTATAGGCCCTATACATTTGATTGGCACCACAAAATTTGTTCTGTGGACCATGATCGGTGCTCATTTATTACCCCGACCTTGGGTATCACCATAAGGGCCACTGCAATAGCTCATCTCTCCTATGAAAATTCGCTAGTAATATTCTATAAACGAAAACGATTTTGACTCACGCTCCAACGGTTCCGTTCTGCATAAGCAACGTTATTATAAGCAAAAAATTATAAGCAACGTCTTTGCCACAGCACGCCAAACATTCAATACCAAACTAAGACTGGGTTTTGCCTGCACTGTCGGACTATGTCGAGCGGTGAAATATCGTACGACAGTTTTACCGTTCCGGTAGACAAAGTTAAAGACAACTGAGTGTTGCCGATCGACTTCAGAGGGCAGTTGTGAAAATGGACACGGTTGGTAACATTATGTTCGCAAACGAAGAAAAGAAGACTACTGTTCAAGGTATGATGATGGGGCTTTCCGTAATCCATACGGAATGCTCAGAGAAGATGAAAATAATTCGACCACGCAGCTGAACCGCTGACGTGAGTTGAGTAAATTTCCAAAATTAAGTTTATAGGCCTATGTTTTAAGGTTTCACCCAACAATTTGGGAAATAGATCTATTCATGACGTTGCTGAATAGCTGCAAAATGCTTCGCACGAAATTCCGCATGTTGGGAGTATCTTTTCAATACACAAAGCATTCCGTGCTTCGCACGCCAACCCCCGTATTGAGAGTATCTTCAATACACAATGCATTGCATGCTTCGCACGCCACCACATGGCTTTGAACCGGGTACTTCTATGGTATTTTACGGTTTGATCGATTTTGGGGGAACCAAGCGAGATATAAGGTCGCGTAAAAAAACAAAATGTGCATAATAACATCCTACATTTATATTTTTAGAAAAAACTCATTCTCGTAGGAAAAATCTAAAAATTAGTTACTTCCGGTAAAAAAACGAGCTTCCGGTAGTTGGATTTTTTGGCTAACGAACTTGTCCGAGCGACGTAGACAACCAACGTGTGTACCAAATTTCGACGAAATCGGACTTAAAATGCGGCCACTAGAGTGCAATCACATATATACATATATATATATGATTTTTAATGACACCCCAAAACGTGTTCTGGGGACCATGATCGAGGCTCATTTGCGACTCCCGACCTTGGGTCTTACCATAAGGGCCACTGCAATAGCTCATTTTTCCTACGGAAATTCGCTAACAAGTTGTTTTAACTATACACTTTTATCTCGTTCATTTGATGAACTGGTTGCAATATTCCCAAACTATTGAAACCATAAGTCGAGTAGTGTCGATCTAGTTCAAGATTAAGATATTGTACGCGTAGGCCTACAGCACACACATACGCGAAAAACAGGGGTTCAACTGCTGCCGAACTATAAATACTACGTGAAACAAGTGGAAAACAAACGGAACTTTTTTGAAACAAAAAGGGAATATATGACTTGGAAAAGCACTTGAATCGAGTAAGGTGGTGGGCGTAACGGTGACCTAGATACTGACGCATGCGTAGTAGGGTGAGTTTTGCGTGAATGACAGGAGGTGAATACTAATATTATAAAGAGGTAACATTTTTTGTTTGTTTGTATGTAAGGAGGTAATCTCTGGAACTACTGAACCGATTGAAAAAATAGTTTTACTAATAAAAAGCTGCACTATCCCTGAGTAACATAGGCTACTAGCTATAATTCATTTTGATAAAAACATTCTTTATTTCAATATTTGTAAATTTAGTCGAAAAAATCTTAGGTTAGGCCTAGACTGATAAACCGACACATGTATTTACATTTTATTACCATAGCAACCAATTGAATAAAATAACAGGTAAAACAGCTGTTTTCCATTAACAGCTACTTTCAAACTTGGAAGTAATTATTTGTATTTCCAACTTTTAGGTTAAGTTTTTATTAAAGTGTAGACCTGAGCCTTGATGGTTTTTTAACCTTTATTATAACTGCTGTTGTAAAAAAATACGAAATAATTTGATTTGGGGTTATTATTAATCCTACACCTTTGTTATAAAGAAAAGATAACATGATTATGTTTATAGATGGCCCCAACGGGGGTTGGAGTGCGGAGCACGCAGGGTAGTATATACTAAAGAGAATAGGGAGTAGTTCTAGGTCTCAACACATTTCCAGGTTACGGCTATGGATGATGTGACATAATTAACTATTTAAATCCCTTAAAAAAAACCCAAAATGTACACTTTTAGAGGGAAAGAAATTGTTGTTGGATAAATGGGAGCTTAAATGCTTTCTATTTCTTAAATTTTAAATTGTATTGAAATTATTCGTATTACAATAACAACTATAAAACTAACACCATTACTTATTTGTATTATCTGTTAAAACTATCTTCTTATCGATTCACCAAATCGTGAACAAATGAACGAAATTCGCGTTTTTAAATGCCCAAATCCGTTTACTTCCTGGTCATTAAATCACAGTTACATAATGAGAGAGAGCATTTGTTCGTGGCATGACCGGATGGATGAAAAAACAACAAAGGTCGACTTTTGATTAAAAACCACAATGAATCATAATTCACAAATACGCTGGGCGATTGCAAGACAAGTCTTGAATTAACAAAGTCTTTAGCGATAAGCCTGAAGATTTTAAAGGGCAAAACTTAATGTAATTGGGTCAATTAGTTTAACTTTTGCGGCCAGAAGCGATTAAAATGTCTTTGTTCCAGGACTGGTGCCAGAAAGTGGTTGTGGTCGTATTTTCGTTTAGGAGTTCTGGAAGAGAACTAGTGAAAACTATTTGCCAAATAAAATATGTCTTTGTTAGAGTCGATAGCACACTCGACTTTAGCACGGTCTGGGTGGGCTAAACCAGTGTTAACGTAGTAAAACTCTTGGGGAAGGTAATTTGAAGTTTTCAGCTTGAATCAACAACACGTTGTTTGTTATAATTGTGTTTCACCTGTTTCTTTGAGATGGAAAATAATAATAATTTCGAATCCGTGAAAACAATTCGGAAGAAATTGGGGAAACGATGGAGCAAGGAAAATAAACATCTTCTCATATCTTTAATTTCCGAGAATCCGACGAAGTTTGACGTACATTTTCGTGTTCAGAAAAGTACAGAGAACATTTCTGTGTATTTGATTTTGTTTGCAAAAAGGAACCAAAAAGAGGCCTTAATCTTGTTATAAATATACAAAAACGTAATATATACATTATTTATTAAGTAGGGAAAAAATCTCTGTTAAAAACTAAAGAATATGGTAAGAATTAAGGCGTATTCTAAACTTTAGCCATTTAGCCTAGATCACGAAAACACGAAATATGTTTCCAAAACATGCAGAAAATGAGGCCTAATTTTATCTAAAATATAATTCAAAAATTAATTATAAAGTGCGTAGGGTACGGTATTACAGTTTCGGCGCAAATTTACTATTCGACCCTCAGCTGACCTACGGCAACAGAAATGCAAAAATAATAAAAAAAAAAAAAAATAGTGTGCTTAAGACCACACGTTGGAAGTGATAACTTCTATGACCAATTTATATTTTTTTGTCCGTACTAATATTAGAGGAGGAGGAATAAGGATAAAATAATTTAAAACATTAACGACTTTGCTGACTTTGGTATTTAATATACATATAACACAAATATCATTTATATATATACATACATACTATATCTCGAGCGGTGACGGTCGCGAGTTTGATGCTTTTTCCTCTCCCAATAAGAAGTGCTATGTAGTATATTCGCGTTGCGTACATATATATATATATATATATATATATATATATATATGTATGTTAAACTGGTTTCAGACCTCCCCCGTCTACTAAATTACTACTTGTTAAGACCTCCGAAAATTTCTAGACCTCCGGTTGCTGGAGCTTATTGAAGGAGTCTATAATAGTCGTTTCGTATAAAATCTGGAGTTCTATATCATAGATTAGTATGAACGTGAAATTGGTGGTTATATACAAATCCATTGTATATAGCTAAAGAACTCCACCAAAAAAAATTCGAATTTGCCAATTAGCCAATTTTCAATATCGTTATAAACAGAACTGTTATTAATTTGTCTCGAACGTTGGGTTTGTAGTAGCTTATTTGTGTTCTTTGTTACATTGTTGCCACATCTCAATGAAACACTAATGTTATATTTTTCAGTGAGATATAATAATGTGTACACTAAACAGCTCTTTCGATATTTAACTTCAATGGTTTGATAATTTTTAACATAAATATCAATATTAAATAATATTAACATTTTTCAATTTCTTACATTAATTCACGTTTTTGGCCTCTTTGTTTTAGAGATCGAAAACAACATTCATATAATATATGTAGAAATATTTTGCTATAAATATATAATTTGTGAATTACTTGATCAAAAACCATACGAGACAAAGGAGATTGCATTTAGTCTCATTTTAAATATTTGTTTTCTTTATAACTTTTAAACATACAATTTTTTGTGAATTTAAAATTCCTCTATGAAAAAATGTAAAATTTATGATTTTAAATTTAATTTGATTTTTTTGAAGTGTGTAGATTTAAAAAAGTTTATAAACAATTAAAAAGTTATTGTTTACTAATTACGAGTTTTATTTTTAATATTACTTAAAGCTACCAATTTTTACTTTAGTGTAAGTAAATCATGAAGACTAAGTTATTAAGTTTTTTTGACAAGAAACTTATTGCTTTTAACAAAATAACGTTTTGGAATTACATGAAACCTACCCACAATACCACGTGTTATTTGCCCTTTTAACAGGCAAAAAGGGTTGGGATGAGTTAAGGGTCGGCTCTAGCTGTCGGCCATGTTGGCTGACACTCCATAAGACCAATGTTAAATTAAAATCCAAATTTTCCTTTATTTTTGATCGGAAAATTATAAACGATATGTTATTTTAAAGCTATGGTCAATATGCATGCAAATGGAAAAATTTAAAAATTAAGAAAAATATTTTGTTTAATATTTATTAACAATTTAAAACATTGATTTTAAATTTTTTTTATGTTTTCACTATTAATTATAGCGAAAAAATACCAAGCCATTCGCCTGAAGAATTTCGTCCCCAAGATTTTGGTATTTTTTTAAAAACGCTATTTGAAAAATTGCGAGCTTTAAACGGATTTAGGCTGAACAATGACCTTGTAACCTACCGCCACTATAGGGTGATTTTAAATATTTTTTACGTTGTAACTATTAATTAGAGCGAAAAATTACCAAGCCATTCGGATTAATAATTTTGTCTCCAAGAGTTTGGTATTTTTAAAAAACGCTATTTGAATAATTGCGGGTTTTAAATGGATTTAGGATGAGCAATGTACCGCCGCTATAGGGAGTCGAAGGTTGCTTTCTGTTTTACTAGAGCCGACCCTTAACGAAATAATTGGTATGAAGATAGTTTCAAAAAACAAGGCCAGAAATTGGGACAGACTATTTATCTACTTGTCATTACCAAAATGTGCCAATAAGTGAAAGTAATATTGTAAAAATAAACATATTGTGTCTATTCTTATACAATTTCCGTACTATCCAATGTTGCCTGGAATATTTTTTAATTCTGCAGATTTTTTAATTATAAGTGAAAAACTCAGGACTAAACAGATACAAATTAGCTCAAATCTACTTCAGTTATAAACGATTTAGGAACTAAATAGTCACGGTATAGTAACAAGTATTAGTACTATATATATAGATTTAAACAATTTTAGGGTTAAATTAAATAAATGTTGATGTTTTATTGTCCAGTATTTTAAATTTCACTTTTTTTTTTTTTTCTAATGAACTCGGACTCAATAACAATATTGTTTGATATAATAAACTTAGAACACAAAATCTCACAACTAATATATGTTTATTAACTCAAACGCGTTCCAACGACAAAGTCGCCATCTTCACGATGCACGAGCTACAACAGTCAAACTATAACTCTAATTTGTATTTTACATTTTATTTATAAAAATTGAGTT
>JAGFPH010015180.1:0-10936 GCA_018207615.1 Philaenus spumarius | reverse complement strand
TAATGACCTTACTCTTTGTCCAAGGTATTTTTAGAACGACTTTTCTATTTGTTTTTGGTATATTTTAGGTAGTCACTACAAGATAGCAGTATACCCTTGTGCATTTAATATTGTGTTTTTAGTCTGCCAAATGAGTCTTATACAAATCGATTCTAAATTTTCTAAACACATCATCCAGACTGGCCATAAATACTTCGCCATAAACGATACAATTAAAAAGATTACACCATTCTTAAAATGAAAGTCCACAAGTGAGTTGAAACAATTTGAAATGTATAGAAATTTGTAACATGACAAAAATAATTATAGAATGAAAACTTAACTTTGACACCAACGTATTATATGATATTTTATACTAATAAGAATGGAAAAGTCACCTCTTCTTCCGGTTACTGTTAGCATACCCTATACATTGTGCTTTAAATTCTTAAAGTTTAAAATATTTTGGAATTGGGGGTGAGTATTTGTGTTTTTGTTGTACGTATAACAATACAATTTTGCATTTGTTTGGTATTATGACAAAGGGTAGCCTGCTTTATATATGAAAATTACTGAGGCCAAAACAACCGCCAATAATTGACGGAACCTTATTTACTATTGTAAACAAATTCTCTCGTTAATTGCGGAAAAGAGAGATATTGAAGCCATGCGCTAAAAAATATCCGATACGTCTATCTTATTTACAGAAAAGTTTTTATTTTATAATTTTAGAAAATTCAATGGCGCAAATATTGACAAATGAATGAATGAATAATTCTATTAAATTTATTATTAGGATCGACTTTAAATACAACACAAATTCTTCGAAAGTAATAGTTTCAGTTGGATAAAAACTATACAAAATATAAAATCTTAAGAATAAGTTAAGGCAATTAAAATAACAATAACTCTTTTGTCGTAATGCTATTATTCTCATTAAATACCACGAGTTAAATATTGTTCAATTACCTGCTGAACCATTCAATACAATAATATACTTTTTTTAAATGTATATTGTCCTTTAAGTAACAAGGCATTTGAAATAGTGTACTCACCAATTTATCTTAATAGACAAAAGTTAGTGGATTTTACTTACAATGCACTTTGCTGCAAAGATGAAGTACGATAATTTCGCCTTATCAAGATGGTAACACTGAGCGCATGCAAGCTGTAACTTTGGCTGTCAGGCATGCGTTCAGTCGGAATGGCACGGGGTTTCGGTTATGTGGGAGTGCTGGGTTGCTATATACTTGTAGTTATTGGTAAGTTTACGTAATTTTTAAAATAAAACACTGAAACTAACCATTAAGTAAAATATTAAATAAACGACAGTAAGTATTAAATAAAATAGAATAGTAATAAATAAGATATATTTTATGTTTAAATAATGGGGTTTTAAACGTATTATCAAGTAAACAACAAGATACTTTAAGTTTTTTGCCAATTAATAGTACTAAAAGTGTAATAGGTAGGTAAAATATTAAATTAAATAATTATTTACTTTTTCATAGAATTTTTTTTTTTGATGACTTGAACCTTAAATTTAAATCTTTAGACCGTATCTTGGACACAGTAGATTTTCTCCGGAACGGATATAATTCACTGTGACATGTATTTTAATCACACTAACCTCCATATCATTCTAAATCTCTTAAACCTATGTCACAAAATTCACATTTTCAGGAGAGCGAACAAAGCTCATATCAACGAATTTCTATGTAAAACACCCTTATGGATTAAACTTTTAACATAAAAAATTGAGTTTTATCAAAATAAACCTATGCTTTACATATATGACATTTTGCACTAAATTATTTGATTTTTTTTACTTCATAGGCCTACTATGTTTTGCACTAAATAACTGCGCATTTAGGACAGTTCAATATATATAAATCAATACACAGGTTCATTTTACACGTTTTTTTTGTTTGTTATTACAATAATTAGAACTGGCAAGTTTTCTATTATTTAACTGAACTGTTTTATGGTTTAATATTTAAATTTTCTTAAAATACTGAGTGCAGCTAAATTACTATAAGTTTTAAAAGATTTGTATACATTGAATATTTTGTACTTAGTGATTAATTCAAGTATAACTTATAGTGGAACTATATTTGGACTTAGAAGTTTCCAATTGATAAAATGCATATTGATACATTTATTGAATCTCTAAAGTTGTCATAGCCAGCAAAATCATGATATTTTGATTTGAAATACTTACTTTACCAGCAGTTAAAACATAAATAATTGTCAATTTCAAACAATAAACATTAAGAGCCAAGTTTTATCAAATTAGTATTTATTTATATTTTAACAAAATTATTTGAAATCTTGTGTGGAATTTTGAAGTGATGGGTAATTTAGGAAAACTAGATTTTAGCTGTTGGAAGTGTTTATATTTGGAGATTAAACTCCTTTTTTCAGAACCTTTTAGTAAGAATTGACATATAAGTTCTTTGCAGTACAAGAAAATCTGCTTGGCTAACTAAGATTGCTGTAACCCCAATAAGAGTAAAAGGTGAGATTCGAGATTTTGCCAATTATACTCCAGTAATATTTTAATAAGCATTTTGTGTGCTAAAGTTTCATACTCGAAATAGTAAGATAACATCGTGTTCTTTATCGTTTAAAATGGCTTTAATTAAGAAGCCAAAAATATTTGTTCGGATTTTTGTTTGTAGTTTAAAAAAACGAAAAACTTTCCGGAAAAACCCTTCTAGATTTGATTCTAGTGGTACTGAACCAAATTTTAAAATGAGTTTTACTTTTTATTTGCACTTGTTTGTATCTGTGAGTCTGTACCGTCTTCCACGCGTCTTGTTATAGTTGCTATTATTGGTTAGGTATATTGGGTTAGGTAAATAGACTATATGTATATGCAATGTTAAAGTGTTATTACATATAAAATTTTTGTGCAACTTTTGGGAGGACATTAAGGAACACTTTGCGGTTGTGCCAAATATACGTTTCTAGAAATTATTGTATTTTCCGTCCATTAAATTACATAGAACTTCCTTTACAATTAAACTTTTTTCTGAACATTTTTAATGAGTGTTTTAAAATTATAAAAAGTTGTAACAGGGTAGTACATGAAAAGTGGTAGAAAATTTAAAAATCACTAAAGTTCAAAATCAAAAAGTAACAAAGAGCCATAACACGTTAATCTTCAATATAGGTAATTGTAATAGAAAATGCTTTGATTAAAATTCTGTAGAGAATATTTGACATTCTCGAGAAAAAAATACGTTCCCATGCATACACCTGATTATGTTTCTTTTTAGTTTAGAGTTCTATAATAAACACATTGTTTTGTACATTTTTTATCAACAGCTCAGTAATTATTGTTAAAATAAAATTTTCGAATTTAAATAGTTTTAAAATGTAGAGTATATAATATAGAAAATACAATAAACAGGAATAATGCTCGTTTGATTCGCAAGTACAGTAACACAACAACACGTCATATATATATACTAAATAAAAAGAGATATTCATTTATCCTGAGAGAAAGTACGCTACAGCTGCCAAACACAGATGCTATTACTATAGACTCTAGAGTGGTCCAAAATAGTGCAACACGACATTTTCAAGTCATAATGCCATCGTCCTAATGCAGCTGCATTATAATAGCTCAATTTTTTACCTATTGGAACTTCGAAAATATACTTTTTAAATATAATTTAATTTGTAAATAAAGTTAGAGACCTGAAATTTGGTACATATCACTCTACATATTATCAGTTATATTATATAGAAAAGAAAAAAATAATTGCACTGCCGGTATTTGCTCGTAAGTGATCAAATATTTTCGCAACCAATATTTTAGATAAAATGTTCTCGTAGGTGTGAAAAGATAAGTAGATGTTTCCAGTATCTTAAAAAGTTATTTATAGATTATCAAAAAGCTTTCTGTAAAAAGCTCAATTATACTATGCAAAATATTGCTATTTGTTAAGAAGTTATTGCATATTTTAAGTTTGTTTTTATGATTACATTAATTATTAATAAGCTTTCGGTGAGAAACCTAATTAAACCGTGCCATTTTGAATAAAAAACATTACAAAAACAAGAAATGTTTCAAGTTTTTAGTTTCTTAAAATTTTATTTACACATCTTCACAAAAAGTTACAGTTATTTACACATATGAACACATTCAAATACAGAAGCGAAACCAATTACGTACTATTATTCATTTATGAACAACGGAGAAACGTAGATAAAATCAATTCAGCAAAAAGCATTCCAAACCTTTGGAACATTTTCTGATGGAATAAACAAGAAGTGAATGGCATTGAAAGTACGCTTTATTCATTGCTTAACGCCTCAAAAAACAAAAACAATACCACGCGATGAAATGGGCCAGCGAGCATTGAGCATTTATTTTTATTAGACGAAGCTCAAAGCTGTGTGCTTTAGAAAGGTATTTGCTCATAATATCTGAAGTTGAAGGAACTATCAGCGAGATTTGTTGTAAAATTTTAAAATAAATGTCCTCGAGCAACATTTGAAAACAACTTTAGTGACAGAAAACACATTCGTGCTTCGTACGCCGACACTCTTGTGGCTGAACTAGTGGAGTTTTACGTAGACTGTATGTGGCAAAACGTTTACTTCAATATCATCAGAAATAATGAGGATTAGTCTACTAAACTGATAGTACAATCTATATTTAGCTAAAGTAATTAGTACAGGGGTATTTCATTAGAGCTATTTTAGTCTGAGATATGTAAACCAAACTATTTTCCCGAAATTCCTTCGTCAAATCAAGATAATGATTTTTTAACGTATTTTATGTTAAAATATAGTTAAAAATAACTATATCAGGCTCGTTCAAAAATGACTTGAAATGCCGAAGCTATCGGTCGATTTTAAAACAGTTGTCTTATCTTTTATTCTGTACAACTTGTTGCAATGGTAATACATAATTATTAATAATTCTACTAATAAAACTATGAACATTCTAGTTAAATAATAATTGTTAAAACAATTTTATATTATACCGTACGTTTTGATTAATTTCTGATAATACTAGATGTATTAAAGTACACAATTAATGGAAATTATCTTTGCTTTCTTAATAAAAAGCTTCACAAAGCTCAAAACTCAGAAATAATAGTTTAGATAATTCTAATAAATAAGAGAAATCAATAAATAAACACAGCATTTACAATCGTAATTTAAACTTAACAAAATATTAATGAAGCTTATATTGGAGGTGTGAATATATGAAACGTATAAAGTACATAACCTAAACCATATTTTTTTAGATTTACCTTTTGCTTGATCCATATACATTATATTTCAATAAAAAAATATTTCTTACATTTTCAAAAAAAGTTTATTAATTTTACAAAACTCGGAACTAAAAATCTCTGGTAAAAATAACTAATGATTTTTTTTCACATACTTTACGGATATTCAGACAGGTTGGATGTTAGACAACCACCGTTTGCTTCACTTCAGCCATCATTTCCTCTAACTACATAATATATGAAAAGCTACCTTGTCTCTAGACGAGATTTGAACCTGAGATCTTCTATTTAGGAAAAATACAATTTTTTCCACTTGGCTAAGAATTACTATAATAATCTTGTTAATTACCCATCTTTATTACATTGACAAGTAAAAATGAATGCAAGCACCATCAGGAGTGTTTGGTTGGTAGCAAAATATATATTTAAACAATACCGAGACCTACTTTTTTGTTATTGGCGGTTACAAATTGTTATATAAAAACGGTTACAAATAGAATTATGTAAATCCAAGTTAAACATAATTTACAAGACTTTTCGATATTAGATTATTTTGGTAGAATATCTTGACATTGTGCATAATATCGTATAATGCAAAAGATATTAAAATATTAAATTTAGAAATTATCTTTGTTTTCTTACTGAAACATTAATCAAAACTCAGAGATGTTAATATAGATGATTTCAATAACAATACATTATCTTAGCGTTTACAATCGTAATTTTAACGCAAAGGATATTAATTTAGCTTCAAAAAATCAGTGACGAAAAACAAAATATAAATTTGTTTACAAAGTTTTCAAATTTGGAGGCACAAAAATTGCTTTGTAATTTTAACCACTCCCTTAAATGTTTTTAAATTCCAGAAAATAAGGTAGGCTTCGTGTCTTTCCTTTCGTGTCACAATCCCGCACTTCCTTCATTTCCCCACATTTGTGCTTTAACGATGTGCGACTCCACATTCCAGTATGGTGTGGAACTCGGAGAAGAAAACTTTCAAAATGCTGGCAGAATACATTTAGTTTTAAGACATTTGAAGATTGAAATATGGCAGTCTTACTACTAAAATACTTACTAATAGCAGTCTTGTTTTTTATTATAGCCTTCTGCATAGAACAGTCAATTTTGCAAAACAAACTTCAATCAATAATTAGTAGATAATAAAAATCGTCCTGTTGATTTTATTCCGGAAACAAATACCTTCAAGAAAATGAATAATTTACTATTTTTATATGTTTGAATTAAATAAATAATAATAGGAACACAGTTTCCTACAAAAAAAGTTTAATAAACGCATTTCGATGACCAATTCGTCATCATCAGTGACGGAGTTATAACTAACATAATAATAACATTTATAACACATAATACATAATAGTAGCACATAATAAATAACACAATAATAATAGTGACATTTATAACTAACATAACAATGTGGTTCTCAACTGAGGTAGGGCGTTGTCGAAATATTTACTGAGACAATATTTTACTGGACTTGAGGTAAAAGTTTCCTAAAACAAAGGTTGTTTACATTTGAATAATTGTACAATTTATTACAATGTTGATCGCAATGCCGTGACTGAAATAAGGTTTACCTGTGCACATTAATGAATGTTGCAATCTACTCATTCGTAATTTAGTGTAGTTAGATATCATTGTTGTAGATTTTTTTAAATATATCTAACATACCGTATATTGGTCTAAATGTGTTCCGGTGTAATGTTGCATTACAAAAGCTCTGTGTCCGGTTTGCAACAGGTTTTTAGTCATAAATTATTGAATAATCATAGATATATAGGAACACAGACACCAATGTCCCATAGATTATTATCTAACCGGAAGAATCGGTGTATTACGCAAGTTACTGAAGTTACTGAACAGCATTAGTGTTTGATACCATTAAATATACAGGGCTCTATAACAAGGGCTAAACCGTTTCTTTGATCTCGGCACTGTGCCGCCAGTTTCACTCTGACGTCACAATGCTGACACGCACTAGCTGGTAGTATATGAGTAATGTGCGCGCAGTAGTTTACTTGCTGTTGTAACTCGATGGAAAGGCTTCAGTAAAATAAAAATTTAGATATTCTTAATCTACATAAAGTACGGATTCTAACAGTATAAAAAACTTTTATTTTCACAGGTATTTCGAATTTTAATAATTGAAAATATTTGAGTATTACCACAGACTGACATTAAAAAGTTACTAAGCGAGGAATTTTTTTATTTTTGGGTTATAAACAAACTTCCAGCGGAAAAGTTGTAGCCAATGAATTGATCTAAACTATCCAATTCACCGATTTGTGATAAAATGATTACATCATTATGAAATCGTTTTTTAAATGATTGCGAGGAGGTGCGGCGCCGAAACTCCCGAAGTACAGTTGTTTGATACGGGAATAACGTTTATGTACAAATTGTTATTTTAAGGTAATATAGTAAATCACTTGTTCCCAGGTAATTATGCCAGCTAGAAAAAAAGTAAGCATTTTATTTTAACATAAACTAATTATAATTTATAATTAAAATTTGATATTATTGAAGTGGACACAAAAAGTTAAGTTGGAGGTTAACGTTTAAAAAATAATATCATATCAATATCGTTCCCAAAAATATAGAGTTTTCTGTTAACCCTTGCAATTGGACAGTTTTCAGCCTATGAAAAAGCACATATTGCATTCGAGATATCTATTACAATTCGATATAGTTGTATAGATATTTTTATATAAATTTTGAGGGAAAACTTCGATCTTTCGTTTTGTGTAAACTAAACCACATTTCCTGTGGAGGTTTTATTCGTACAGTTGTGGGAAATACAGACTTTTGTTGTATTAAAAACTCACTGTTCTCATTCTTTGGAAGCGTTTCTCACTATTTGGAAGCGTTCTTTATACCGGTCAAGTCAAATAGGATGTAGTATAGACTTCGTACGTGAGAATTTTTACTCGTTTGATTAATTTTGCGAGTCAAGTAAAACTAAATGAAATACATTTATACAGTAAAAATGTACACATATACAGTTCAATTCCTTGATTTAATCTCTACACTTTGTCGTAATAATATTTCATTTTTGATCAAACCATATACAGTATTCCTAAATTAAGAATCAAAATAGGCATAGTTTTGTTAGCAGTCTTGTAGTAGGAACATAAAAAATGATGGTTTCAAAATAAGAGATATGAAATTGATATATATTTGTATACAGTTGTATTTAGAACTAAATTACAAAACTTTTGTTCATTTGAAAATAAATTACAAAAAATGTTTACTTCTTTTTATGTAGGCCTAAAATTCAACTTTTTCCTTTCGTAAAATTTTTTGTTCCTTGAGTTAATAACTTTGTAAATTTTACATCAGTAAATTGTTTACTGGCTTATATGAATTCTTTGACACTTTCTATACAAAACAAGCTATGGAACACTTTTTGATTTGTTTATAATTACTAAATTTATTGGTAAATTTGGGAAAATATGCTTGCACAAGCACCGAAATTTCTTGGCATTGCAAAAAATTAGCATGGACAGTTTAGTTAAGAGTTACCTACATTCAAAAACGAACTTCCTTAACAATTTAAAATATTTATAAATATAAAATATAGTAAACGATTCTCTGGTGCCAAATTATGGTAGAAAGAATTAAATTTGTCAATGTTAGAATACAGTTATATCTCATTTTCACAATTCTCACTAAACATAATTAGTATTTATCAAAGTAAAGTGAATATCGTAAGGTCTAAAGTTTTGATTATGAAGTTGTTTGCACAGGGTTGTGGTATTATAACATACATCAAAGTTAGATATTCTGAAACAAACTATATCAAGCTGAAAGCACGTTCTGTACTATGTAAAATGAATCCTCTCTGATTTAATTCCAAATCTTCTGTTTAAAATGACGTTTGATATATTTTAAAATCATTTCTAAAACAATTCAAATCCATTAAATCTAACATTCGTGATGTTTCCTAATGACTAAATAAAGATAAACGTTCGAGTCAATATATACTTTTAACGGACAAGTTCATTTAGCCTATTGCCAGTATCGTTTCTACTAAATGCTGATTTAACATTTGAAATTATTTGTAGCTTCTATCGAATTTTGCGGTTAGTTTTGTGTTTAGCAGTAATCCATTTTAGTTCTTTAATAGTATACATTTAATATAATTTTTTATTTTAAATTTAAGATTATTATTAATCCTACACATTTATCAAAGAGAGTGGTTGGTGAAAACGTTCAACCCTAGTCAGACATTTAGTTCGAAAAAGAGTATACTTAACATCATTTCAAAATATGGTTAAACAAACAACAACATTAAATCTTCGATGCTAACTTCGAAAACTCCATTTTTAATATTGAATATTTTTAACTTTGTATTAAATTACAATTTTGAAACAAAAAATCAAATGTGTATTGCAGGCCATTACAGGTATTCAGCTAGTAGGTCTAATACGAACTGATGCAACCTAGACGAAATAATAATTTTATTCATCAGTCCCTTTATCATTGTTAAAGCACCAGTAATTAGTTTTAATTATATAAATCATTTTAAAGCTTTGCACATGGAGTTTATTATCCATAAAAACCAAAATAAAAACTAAAAACAAACACAATCTTCTAAAATGCTTGGTTTTATTTTGTTTAATTTAGCCGCAATCTTGTTATACAGATAGTGTACTAGAGAATATATTTTCTCATATATGTATGATTTCTGTGTTTGGGCATGTTCACCACTATAATTTGATTCAAAATATAATAAATCATTTTAAATTTATAAGAAAATCCCAAGTCAAAAACTAAATTTACACAAATTTGTGTTGAGTAGGCCTATATTTAACTCAATTCATACTTTATTTTTTATGGAGAATCAAATTTTTTTAGAATTGTTACAAATGGCTACACCATACATGAGTTAAAAAACAGTGTTGAATTTGGAATCACTTGAAACAATACGAATTAAAACTGTGACAAAATTACAGGTACTCTCCAGAATAGGAAACATCTATTTGCACTGATAACTGTAAAAATATTTACATTTTAGATTTTTAAATACATAATTTCCAGTATAAACTTAAGGTTTAATCATCTACGTGTAAGCGGTGAATAAAATTTGCCAAATTAAGAGCGACAAATTACACCTGGGTTAAACAGTTTAATCCCTCCTCAGGAAGTGTTATTTGGTCGTTGTATATTTCTGTGGGGAAATCAAGAAGCGTTTCCCTTACTTGATTAAACGTTTTGGCAAAATTTAATAAATTAGTCATTATGCTACGGTTTCACGAAAACAGTTGTAGTAATAAACTGATGTAAAAATGCAACACATGTATGACACAACGACTTATAGAGACATAATTTGTTATTTTATGAATAAAGAAAAGTGTTTTACAATACACTAAAATACCAAAAACGCTACGTTACTTCTTATTATAAATCCATCATTTGTACTCCACATTTTATAATTCCACCATGGAGATCTGTATGTGTATGCAAAGACAGGTTTGAGTCAAACATACGTATTACTACTAAAATAAATATTTCACTTTAAATCATTTCTTACATCTTCCCTTTAAGTGCAATGCAAATGAAAATTGGTATATCATATTAAAACTTCATAAATGTTACTTTATTTTGTGTTGTGTTATGTTTTTGTTATTTGTGTTGTTCTTTTTATATTTTATTGTTTATAATGTTTTACTGGTTAGTTCTTTTTT
>JAGFPH010015179.1:9599-21802 GCA_018207615.1 Philaenus spumarius | reverse complement strand
TTTCAGCTCTCTAGCTTGTAGGAGGTTAGTGGAATTTATATTTATTGTGTAGGGGTAGTAACCTCACTTCAACTTCAAGGAAAGACGTTGGTATCCCTGTTTTCATCCCTTAAACGCAAATAATCAAAATGCGAGGGTTGTACATTTTTTATTTATAAAATGTGAAAAAATTGTGTTTATACATACAATTTCAGCTCTCTAGCTTGTAGGAGGTTAGTGGAATTTATATTTATTGTGTAGGGGTAGTTACCACAATTTAACCCTTAGATGTTAGATCGATGGGTTTACATTTTCTATGTAACATCTACCAAATTATAATTCTCTGGCTTCATGGAAAGACGTTGGTATCCCCGTTGTCATCCCTTAAACGCAAATAATCAAAATGCGAGGGTTGTAATTTTTTATTTATCACATGTGTAATAATTGTGTTTATACATACAATTTCAGCTCTCAATTCTAACGGGATTTGAAGGTGTATTGTTTTACATTCGATACTCCATTTGAAACCCTAAATGTAAGTAATCAAAATTATGTTTACGGCATTAGCTCCCTAGTTAAGCACTATGCCAAATTTAGACTTGATTTGTCAAACGGCCTGGACATGCAAATTTGTATGCCATTTGGGCGTGCCATACAAATTGGATCGCACATACCCACAACACAAAATAAAACAAAAGCAACATGCACGTTCAAATTTTATCCCGTTGCTAACTAGTTTTTTTTTTTTAACTTTTATTGATAATAACCACCGAGTTTCTATAAAATAGCAGCAAAAAACTGACAGAAATTTCACCCTGAAGTGTAGTTGAAAATGTAAGAAATGTTTCAAGGTTCTCCTAACGTGTGTGTAAATGTGTATACACATGTTTTGTGTAAGGTTTTCTAAGTAGTAATGTGTATGTTTGACTGAGGACTGCGAGGGGGTGTTGGGGGACCCCTCTCAACAGGGACATGATATTAAACGAGGCTAAGGATCGTAACACTTTCATTTAGGTCCATAATACCTGAAAGGTTTTTTTTTAAAGATACCTTTTACATATTGTGCTAGACAAAGGATGAATAGCCTGTTAGTACGATCACAAGGCGAATCCACTCATGTTTGGTTTCCTTCATGGCCGGTTCAGATTATTCCAATAGCATGCCAGTCCAGCGATCCAAACCAGCGCTGTATGGCATGGCGATTGTCTACATTATTCCAGTCATTTAGAAGCCGTTGAAGTGTGAACACTACAGTGACGTATGACGTGTATGACAGCACTGGAATGACACTGGATAGGCCGTCTAAACGATTCCATTTGCGCTGGATTTAAAAGTAGACCGCCAATCCAGTTACTGGACTGGCTCCAGTGTATTCCACTGCCTATTTAGATTTTTCCAGTTGCAATTCAGTGCTGGTTCGGACCGCTAGACTGGGGTGCTACTGGAATAATGTGATCCGGCCATTATTCTAGTAAAAACAAAAACAATAAACTTTGTTTAAAGTCTTCAAATCTGGACGGATTTTTCTTTATTAGAAGTAAAGCGCAGAGAAAAGTTGCAGTCTTTTCGGACCTAGTAAATCCGTAGACGATTTTGAATGAATTTTTTAAAAACATTAAACTCGTCTGCCACTTGGTTTGAAAGGTAAAAACAATATTTTAAAGTCGATTTCAGATCTTTAGTTTTTGCCTCTTACGTTTTTAGCTAACGGTAACAGGAAACGAGTTATTGTACCGAACTTTGTTGCCGTAATAGGATGGATGCGCCGGATAGGGATGGTGTGGAGGTTCCGACTGTAGCAAACTGGACGAGCGTCTTTATCCTCTTTGCCACTCTACGTCCCCTTGTTTAATTTTACTTGGCTAACAGTGCACCTCGACGCGATATACCGATCGCTTTAAACACAATACAGCGACGTATTTTAGGTATCTGCCGTCTCTAGGCAGCGAAATTTTCCGCCGACCTCCCAGCACGCACAACACATCAGTGTTACGCTGGTTACACACCGGGCGGTTTTTTTTTTGCCGCGGCGGTAATACCGCCGTCGCCGCTTGAGAAAATTGGAGTGCTTACACATGTAGCGGCAAAAACACCGCCACACATGTAGCGGCAAAAACACCGCCAATCACTCAGTAGCTAGATATATTTCTTCGGGTGTGTTTGTTCTCTATACATGTTTTTAATCGATAAATTATTTAGTGTTTAAATTATGAAGTGGACAGGCAACAAACTTTTAGCACTTTTTTTTATACCGTCGAAGAAAAAGAAGGCAACAGACAAATCGCCTTGTTTGGATCCATCCGACAGACCTAAGGAGAAAAGAAGTTGGAGCATTTTGTACGTTGTTTGAAGACTTGGGGAATGACGAGGCAAAATTTTTAAATTATTTTCGTATGTCCATTACGCCATTTGACGAGTTACTTGGCCACATTAAAGACAACATCCAAAGGAAAAATACCGAAATGTCATCCAGATTTCAAAATCGCCCCTAGTTCCCACGCACACTTCCTTCAACGCATTCTTTGCAGCATCTCGATCTTTATATATGCCTAGTGTTTCGTCCCACAAAACTGGTCTCCGTTACACTAATAATATTAGTAATTCATTGTCTATTACTAACTCACTCATTTCCTCACAAAATTGAACAAAACACACATACACAATGTAATACGCCGATTGCCGAAGTATTGACTCCTAGTCGACTGAGCAGTGTCGACGGTAGAAAAGCGCCAAATGTGTAAACGTTCATTGTTCACGTACGCCACTGCGTGGACAAAAGAGGCAAAGAAACCGCCAACCGCAGCGGCAGTGGACGGCTGCACAGCGAACGCCAACGGCAATACGGCCGCGCGGCATTCCTGCCGCCACGTGTGCAAGCTTCCATTTAAATCTATAGACTACTGCTAAAACGACGACAACGGTGCGACAAAAACCACCAGCGTTAGTGTAACAATTAAATGTCACCGTCGCCCGAGCGGCGAGTACGACACGTGCGCGTATATAATTTAATGAGTTCTAAACAAAGCTTAACATATAATCAACATAATTATATTACATTTGTATTTATTTTATTTATTTATTTATTCCATAAATAAAATTACAAACAATTTACAAATTATCGTCTATGGATTTAGTGCCCACATAGGCACGAGGCCTGTGCGTGGGCACAAGTCGTGCACAACATAACTTCACAATAAAAATTATGGAAAAAGAGAAAAAAATACAATTTTAAAATGTACAAGAAATCATAAATAGGTCATCATCAGAACAACACTGTCACTCCTGTGCCTACACCAAAAATTCCCCTACAAAGAATCAGAATAGAACTCGAGATAAATAAACGGTATCAGGAAACCGACACATACTTTCTCCCTCATTATAGGAACTTAATAAAAAAATATTATTTCATGAAGCCAATTGTTTTATTTTTTTTTTATTTTTAAGAGTAATTTTCCCATAAAAATCCATAAAATAACGGAAAACTCAACTTTTCTCAAAAACGGCTCGAACGATTTTGATTAAAACTTTACAGATTATAGTACTTTAGGTCCCTAATAAAGTATAAAATTTTAATCAAAATCGTTAGAGCCGTTTTTAAGAAAAGTTGATTTTTCCATTATTTTATGGGAAAATTACCCTTAAAAATCAAAAATTCACAAAAATGAAAAAACGCCTGGAGATACCGTGGATTAGTACCTCCATACCAAATTTCATCAAAATCGGACGACTGGTTTAGGCTCTAGGTCTGATAATATCCACACACAAACACACACACACAACCCCACACACGGACATCACGCCGAAAACCACTTTTTTAGGTTCAGGGGGACCCAAAACGGATATTTCCACCAAAAACTCAAACTCGAAAATTTTGACCAATACAATACTTTCTCCATATACTATGGTATATGGGGAGAAAGTAAAAATGAAAAGATAAAAAGAGCGACGTATAGGCTAAACATAACTTTATACGTACTCCCAAAAAATGACGGACTCACAATAATCCCTCCCTACCTCCCCTAACCATAAAGAAACTTGTTTTTTATAGGCCTTAACTGTATAATTTTGAAAAAGTCTCGGGTTTTTTGGAATATTACGGAAAATCATCTGCGAAACGTAATATGAGTCAGAAGTGGATACAGATCTATAAAGCCTATCTGTTCTTATACCCACTGCTTGAGAATGACGAGTAAAATGAGAATGACTCGAAATAGAAAAAATGTAATTGGATTTTTTATTCAAAAAAGTTAAAAGAGTTTTATAAAAGTTGTCTGATATTAAAAACGTTTAAACAGTCATACAGCTCGTCCGATGGATGTCTTTTTGGTTTACGCAACGCCATCTTCATAACAGATCTCTGGATGACACCTAAGGGAGCCAGTATGGATTTGCAGGCGCAGCCCCAAACTATTATCCCCCCCAAAGGCAAAGATTTTCAGTAAGCAAAGTACAACTGTCTTACTTCCCGGAAGTATAGGATTTCTTTTAAATTCCTAAAAACATAGATTAACTTTCTAATTTTACGAGTCAAATAGTCAACATGTCCCGACCAATTTAAGCGTTTACCAAACAAGACACCCAAGTATTTTAGTCCTGGGGCCCAGGCCTTTAAAATTTTATGATTACCTAACTCTTGAGACTTCGTATATCTCTTATTTAAGTCGAGTCGGACAACATTTTTATTTGCAACAATTCTCGGTAGCGGGGCGTTTTCCTTGGAGAACCCGGCAAAGTCATTGATTTGATGCGGTAAAAAAATCTATAACCTAAACAGTAATCTTTCTATTAATCGAAAGTTTGTTTTATGTAGAAAACGAAAAAAATTTTGTCGGACAAATAGGATTGGTCATTTCAGCGCGTCCGACACCCCGAACACGGCAAAGTTATGGCGTGAAAAAATTTAGTACCTAACTGCTGATTTTTTCAGAATCGTTTATAAAATATATATATAACTAAGTGGTAACCTTGTCCGACAAAATTGTCGGGGCATACTTGTTGTCGGACGCCTTAAAGTTAAGGGTTTTATGCAACCCTTATATTTATGACCTAACATACAATTTTTATTTTATATTGTTTGTAATAATATTTCAAACACATTGTACCATCTGTCCGACAATAATATTGGTGATTTTCGAAAAAAAACGAAAAACATACTAATTTAGAATATATTAAAAGTAGCATACATTAAGTAGTTCTACATATCAAAAATGCAATATTATATGGATATTTTAAAACAAATTATTATGTAGAAACTGACCAAATTTATTTATATATAATGAATAAATATTTAGTAATTATTATACAGTACTTACAAATTAATTTAATAGCGTTACATTAATGTAAGCTTATAATTATCAAGTACAATATTAAACAAATAAAAGAGCACTGTGGCCACAAAATCACACTGATTTAAATAAAAACCCCGAACCACAAAACAAGGAACAAAAACAATAACTAAACAACTAAATTTTAAGTTATGTTTAATATGTTATCCTTATGTACATTTCGATGACATGGTCATCATCCTCAGAGGGTTTTAACACTACATGTTTTTGTTCCTTGTTTTGTGGTTCGGGGTTTTTATTTAAATAAGTACAATATTGTTATAAACACATTGTAAACATTTATACAAAGGGTGGTATAGCTGACTACTTCGTTATTAAATTAAAGAATATAAACTCAATATTCTCAATATTAAGCACCATTTAATGTTTATAAAATCAAACTTGCAATCCATTCAAATCGTATGCCAAAGTTACCTTGCACATACCATAGGCCAGGTAAAGGCCTATTATGTGTCTTTGTACTTTGTTCCAAAAACATCTCCTCTCTCAATATTTGAAAGCGTTTTAGTATGCTTGTAAAATTCCGTTATTAGCGAATTTAAATAGGAAAAATGAGCTATTGCAGTGACCCTTAGGTAAGAGATAAGGTCGGGAGAACACGTTTTTGGGTTTCATTAAAATTCATGTATGTATATTATGTATATATGTGTTCGCCCTCTAGCGGCCGCACTTTAAGTCCCATTTGGTCCAAATTTGGTACACATGTTTTTTGTGTAAATCTTTTGGACAAGTTCGTTAGTCAAAAAACAATCAACAACCGGAAGCACGTTTTTTGACCGGAAGTAACTATTTTTTTAGATTTTCCATTTTTTTTAGACGAGAATTAATTTTTTAGACTGGTTTCTAAAGTTATAAACTTAGGATATTATTTTGCACATTTTGTTTTTTTACGCGATCTTATAGCTCGCTTGGTTCCCCCAAAATCGATCAAAACGTAAAATACCATAAAAGTACCCGGTTCAAAGCCACTTGGTGGATTTTATCTTTACATAGGTATATAAACTTAATTTTGGAAATTTGCTCAACTCACGTCAGCGGTTCAGCTGCGTGGTCGTATTATTTTGTTATTTTTCTATTCAAATTTCCAATTAAATGAATACAGCTCGTGGTTGAACCTCCGAAAATTAGTAGTTTATCAAAGTTAGCTTTCCAAGCATCGGGTTTGTGCTCTAAAAATTTAGCAAAATAGATTGTTTTTTGTGTCGTTATTTAGGAATTCCAATTTAGGCAAAAACCATACATTTTTATTGATTTTTATGGTTGATTGAACATTGCAATGATGTACGCATATAAGAGGATGGTGCGATAAAACATTTTTAGAGTTTTTTCTCCTAAGATAAAAGTTTAGTTGTTATTATTTTAGTAGTATTACGAAGATCGTGATGTAGAGTTTTTAATAAACTTAAAAAATATTCCACAAAAATAAAAATTTTCAGCAGAAAATTACATACAGACTTTTTATAATTGTAAAGAACTATTTATTTAACGCAGATGACAAATTTCGCAAACGGGTTTGTTATGCCCTTCTAAATGTTATAAATAACATTTTAATCAATACTCAGCTGTAGCACTATATAACTAACTGAGAAAAATGCGTTTGAATTGAACTGCGCCTCCCGTTTACAATTTATAGATTTATTTAAAAAATTCACTTTTTTTGTCGGACTAATTATTTGCCCCAACTTTTTTGTCGGACAATCGAATCACTGATCACAAAATAAGACACTTTACATACCCTATTTTTGTCCGGCAAAAGGTCATAAATATAAGGGTTGCATAAATCAATTAACTTTAAGGCGTCCGACAACAAGTACGCCCCGACAATTTTGTCGGACAAGGTTACCCCTTAGTTATATATATATTTTATAAACGATTCTGAAAAAATCTGCAGTTAGGTACTAAATTTGTTTACGCCATAACTTTGCCGTGTTCGGGGTGTCGGACGCGCAGAAATGACCAATCATATTTGTCCGACAAAATGTTTTTCGTTTTCTACATAAAACAAACTTTCGATTAAAAGAAAGATTATTTTTTAGGTTATAAATTTTTTTACCGCATCAAATCAATGACTTTGCCGGGTTCTCAAAGGAAAACGCCCCGCTACCGAGAATTGTTGCAAATAAAAATGTTGTCCGACTCGACTTAAATAAGAGATATACGAAGTCTCAAGAGTTAGGTAATCATAAAATTTTAAAGGCCTGGGCCCCAGGACTATCTGTAGGAGTCAACTCCATCACTGTTACTACAGCCGCAGAGCTTACTTAGGCTCAAATAACCTGTTTATGATCCCTAAATTACTTGCTATACTTTTATTTGACTGGAATCAAAACTCGTGGGTACTACACCAAAAAATGAAATTTTCCCACAAATTTTGCCGCTCTAGGCGAGTCCGCCTGTTCGGAAATACGGCCATGCGACGAACCTTAAACTAAATGAAACTATAACACCGTGGTAAAGTTTTCTTAGATTGAGATATTTTAGATAAGCTAAGCTAAGGCTTGAGGTTTGCGTTACAGTTCTATCAAAACCCATTTTAGCATAAAATAGGGCGTGACGCTCGCTGTCAAAAGTACTCTTGGAATTGTTTCAGCTCGCGTGTCTAAGAATAAGTTCAACTATCGATGTCTCTACAGTATAGACCGCATTAGTAACGCTTTAGCTTTCGCTGTGTAGGCTACTATGCTGTTTTTACTTTGAATTCTATTCTATCGTTCGGTCTATTGTATCATGGGCGCGGCCATCGGATATTGTATTAGTTAAAATAATTACTATTAAAATAAATGAATGCTACTGTTTTTTTGTTAAAATAAAATACAGGTAATCATAAACCAAAACAAAACTCTAACGCCGCCATCTTCGATTTTGTGAAACACTTTAAAAAAGTTTAATATCTGCGCAACCCAAGATGGCGGCATATTTCATTATTGAGGATACACACTTTTGGCACCCGACCAAGGCCGACTCTACTACAGGCCGAAGCTCTGAATTCGTGACGTCACGGTCAGAGTGCTACCCGGCCGGTGACTCCCGTAAGAAACATACGGCGCGCCCCGACATACTCTGCTTTAAACTGGTCTACTGTCGAAACCTTTCGTCCTATTTCGCTGAAAATTTAAACTTAACTAAATAATAAACCACTTAATACTAAATCATGTTTATAAGTAGTGCAATACTTTTTTATCTGTATAAAACAACGTAAGTTTCGAAGTTACACATATTGCAGTTGGTTTTTATGCTATATCTAGGTTTTAAAAGTAACAGAAACCAATTGTAATATAATAATTAGAGCGTAAACGTTATAATTGATCACTCAAATTTATTTTAAGGCAAATTTCTTTTACAAATTAAAGTCTACGTTTAAACCACATACAATTATATTTTATTAAGCTCAAAAATTACCTTTGGTGATGAAATGGTGATGTACGCAGTCTTTATAAGTTAATTAAATTCATCCACTTTCCTTTTTCTTGACAACCTGGGGTCACAAAAGTTTGTTCCAGCTTTAGAATAGTTACTGAGCAAAATATTGGACATTTTTGAAAATACTACGTGCACTATATCGGACAGAGGCTTCTGGAACTTCACAGTTCTCTTCAAGTGTACTGGCGCAAGCTTCTAGACAGAGCTGGCACAGTAATTGTTTTTGTGAACCACAAAGAAGAAACTGCTTCTCAAATCCACTACTAATAAATACTTTAAAAACTTTTAGCATACATTGCAGTATGCCTATTGTTAAATCAGTTGGATATTTTAAGTTGCCCCTATTTATAAGATCAATGTAATCATTACTTTTACTTTGGGGCGCTGTCATATTTTTTCTTGGCAAAACAATTTTAAGCGGTCCGCACATTTTTGGCATTTGTTTTTTTTATTTTCGAACAAATGTATCGTCCTATGTAAACCAACGCCGGGCAATCGTTTTCAGTAACATTTTCAGTGTAACTCTGAGCTACTGCCTCCTCAAACTCGCTGAATTCATTTCCCGGATTAGTGTCCAAATATTCTTCTTCTGGTGAGATTTCCAAAGGCAAGAATATATCTTTTAAGGAAACTGTTCCTTTCACAGAAGACGATAATTTGATCAAGCTTATCGCTTTCAATTTCTTTTCCGACTCCAGGACTTAGTGTAACATGATAAGAACTACCGCTCATTTGTCTGTATAAGCGAAACCTTCCTTCGAGGTCGTCTGTTTGGAATTTTACAATATGCGAAATAAAATTTGTAGTTTGTTTTTACCTAAAAACAAAAAAATGTTTACGCTGCGTGACTTTTTCGTGTCCCGCTATCACAAATCTTGAATACTTTTAATTAATACAAATTCTAATATTTACTTAAGTGAAAGATTTTACATCGCTGTATTCCGTATTTCACGCAGAAATCAAATATATAAGTTTCATTATAAATAAATGACTGTAAAAAGGCCCAGGAACGTGTAAACGAAAGCGCGCTCCACTTACACTATGGCCGAGTTCAACCCAGTCTGTGACGTAGCGGCTAGGGGAAGGGGGAAGCACTCCGGCTTGTAGTAGAGTCGGCCTTGACCCGACCCTAAAACGATTTGGATAAATAACTACAGTACTTGAAGCACGCCTTTTTTGGCCACACTTAACTACCGCGCTCTTCCTAAATAACAAGAACGGGTGAAATTGAAAGCAATGGTATAATGTGAGTGGAGTGTTGCAGATGTTGTTTGACTCGGGACGGCGAGAGACGCCAATATCCTCCGAAGGCTCGGCAGGAGTGAAATACTGAAATAATTCTTCTGAGCCCTCCAAGTGGCAGAGCTTTACACTACTAGCTTTGGTTTGTAGCGCTGCATTCTTCCGCTTGCAAATATAGGGCAGTTTCTTAAAGACGGGTCACCCAAAAGCCAATATTAAGTTGCAGTACCCTTATTTACAGGATACATTGAACAATGTATACATTTTATTAAACACAGTTCTCTCGCACATACCCAAAACAATACAAAAATTGTTCTAGTATTCCTCCGCGACGAAGTTAATGTGATAACCACCAGAGTGCAGAGTAAACACTCGAGTAGTACAGTGACGGAAGCGGCCGCCATGTTAACCTAAATATAATGTCATACAGTCATCTGCTCAGAAGTATAATGTAAAGAATAGCTTGAGGTTTGCGTTACAGTTCTATCAAAACCCATTTTAGCATAAAATAGGGCGTGACGCTCGCTGTCAAAAGTACTCTTGGAATTGTTTCAGCTCGCGTGTCTAAGAATAAGTTCAACTATCGATGTCTCTACAGTATAGACCGCATTAGTAACGCTTTAGCTTTCGCTGTGTAGGCTACTATGCTGTTTTTACTTTGAATTCTATTCTATCGTTCGGTCTATTGTATCATGGGCGCGGCCATCGGATATTGTATTAGTTAAAATAATTACTATTAAAATAAATGAATGCTACTGTTTTTTTGTTAAAATAAAATACAGGTAATCATAAACCAAAACAAAACTCTAACGCCGCCATCTTCGATTAAGAATATCTTTTTATAATTATAAGAGAAATTACCTTTTTCTCTTTGTTTTGTTTTTTTTATAAAGGGAAAACGTGCGATTTAATTGTTACAGTTTGATATTTATATTGAAATTTAATAATAAAAATTGTGTTTCTTATTAAAAAGTGTATTCTGGTATTTTGTGCAAAAAGATATAACAAATAGAATATAAACAGATAAGAATTTAAGTCAAACATGGCTGCCGGCCAATAGGAAACGAGACCTTACTTGGCCGCACTGTATCTATCGAGCAGGAACATAATTTCGGCATGAACGTGCTTCCATATTAAAGCAGATTTTTTTCTCCATGAATAATAACCCTGGAGGGGCGCGCGCCGGTCTTTTATAGTCTTTCCTCTCGGCCGTGATACCTGACTTATCGGAACTCAACGCCCTCTCCACTAGTTTGCCACCGGCAGGTTCGGCGAGCGGGTAGGGAGGGGGGGTTGAGTTCCGAGAAGTCAGGTATCACGGCCGAGCGGAAAGACTATAGACCTGGTTTTTACTAAATAATTGAAATATCTGTGCATAAGTTGCGTAGAGCTTCCCCCCCCCCCCCCCACATACCTGCTAACGGACCCTTCCACTACATATTCCTATGCTTGTGCTATTTCCTCTCCTCCAAAGTTTGCTCGTGGTTCTCATATCTTTCATTCATAGAGGCCATTGAAAGATATATATATTAGGATATATGTGAAGGAGGAAGGTTAGTTTCAACCGCCCTAAGACTTCTAGACATTTTTATTGAAACCCGGACGAAAAGACAGGGCGCGCACACTCCAGGGTTAATAAAGCGGGCAAAATTAAATGGGGTTTTTTTTATCTACACTTATCGTATACAATTTTAGTATTTTTTGTATGAAAACATGCTAATGTTAATTTTGTATATTTATTTAAAAAAAGATGTAAATAATAAATGTTTTCACTGTTTTTTTTACGTTTTTTTATGACCCGGTCTAAAGGACAATCCGAGTCTTCTCCCGTATTATTTTTAACGCGCCCCTCTCTAGGGTTAAAAAAAATTGAAATCTCTTTTACTTGAAAGTTACATTTTGAATGCGGAGATCTTCTTACACTTTTAATATTCGCATTATTGAAAAAGAAAAAACAAATCAAAAACTTAAGATCAAATTTAGTTAAAAACAAATTTTAAAAACAACCACATTCGGAGTGTACCAACCTTTAGAATGAGACATTCAGAATAGTTGTCTAATCATTATTACTCGAGTGATTGTTACGCTTTTAACATTGCTCTTATGGGAGTTGAAATCCAAAATGCCCTCTAGGTCTAATAGGTGCAGCTAGCTAGTGAATATTTGTAAGTAAGATACAAAATGCACCTTCAGATTGTCGACAAAATAAACATTTTT
>JAGFPH010015178.1:0-21804 GCA_018207615.1 Philaenus spumarius | reverse complement strand
CACATTTTTGTTTTGTTTTTGTATAACCTGAATACGTTTTTTTTTTTAAATTACTTAAAATATAAATGTAAATGTTTTTTAGTGTTAAATATAATAAGTGTTTCTAGTATATTGTTTTATAATGAACGAATCGTATTCGTCACGTTTACTACTTCAGGCGTTTAAGAACTGTGTTTATCATTTTAATTGCAAGCATTACAAGAAGAACAAAAATGTAATTTTATCTTAATAAGTTCAGCATAAAATAAAATTAATACTATTTTAAAGTAAATTTGTGTATTTCTTAAGTAACTTTATCGGAATATATATATAAGTATATTGTTATTACATTATAGTCTTGTGATTTATTATTATTATATATATAATTATATTTTTTATCGTCTTAAAATAGGTTTCAGTGTCAGACTACATTGTGAACACTTTACTTCTTAGAGGTAATACAAAAATACAACAAAATCGTATTAAAAACAACCAAATTAGCATATCACAAAATATATACACATTATTGACACATTTAAATTTCGTCCTCACTATTATATTTACCGTAAGTCAAAAATAATAATAATATTGATTTGGATACATCTAGGTGTGGGATAAAACAAACTGATTAGTTAAGTGTTTTAATTACTCTAGGTTGTAAGTGTATCTACTTTTCCCGTTCCACATCAAATGCTTTTAGCTCAAAATTACTTTAGTGGAAAGCCTAAACGTGTAAATTGTCGAATCTATTTGTCAGGAGAGTAAATTGTTTTTTTTTTTTTTGTAATTTACTTTAGAATATCGGTTTCACAACTGTTAGTCCAATACAAACATTGTTTAGAAGGAAAAACAACAATTTATAAAATTGTCCAAACCATTAAATCTATAAGTAACTATATATAAACATATATATTTTACACTATGCATTTTTTTTCCAAACGTATCATATAACAAAGTTAAACAATTACAGATATTGAATTAAGAAATTATGTCATAACCTTACTTTTATAACTAGCATTAGTCTATATCAAACAAATTTATACCAAAATATGTAGAATTAAGTAGAGAATTAATGTTTTTGATCCTTTCTGTCATCCCCCTTCCTGTTCCATTGTTGCGCCTCTTCCATTATAGAATAATCCCCAAATCCCACTGGCTTTGTACAGTAACAAACTCATCTAAATTTTTGTAAAGCAAATTGTCTACATCAAGCTCAGCCACTGTTTAGATGCAGTTTGCTTTGATATTAGAAGACAAAATTTAAATCACTTTACTATAAATAAAAATGCGAATATGTTTACAGTAATTTGTTAAAGTTAAGAACTTATATACTTCTTTATAACTCTGAAAGAACTATTATGTTTCTTAAAATATCTTTGACAGTTTAAACATGTGTTTTAAAAAGGTAGTATTTTCACATTAAGATTAATTTGTTTACAATAGTTTTTAATTTACTCTAACTCCGACAGTTAAGTAGATCAGAAATTGATCAAATTTATATTTGAGGAATTAATATCATGTTAGCTCATAAATGTTTTGCTTGCTTAATGCGTGATGTATAGCAAGATTTAATTTGAAATTGAAGAGTATTTGTTAAACACATATCGATTGAAATGTTCCCAAATATCTATACTTCGAAGTCCTCATTATTCTAAATATTACATTACTTATGTAAATTTATTTTCCAGTTCAATCTGTATTGTTACTGTAGGATATCTCTGCTGAAACTGCAAAATGGCTTTTGCCATATAATAATTACCCACATTATTAGATAGTTAAAAAGTTGATTTCATAAAATATTTTAGTTGCGTTTATCCAATATTTATGTGGAGGAATTACGTCTCTGGTAACGGTAACGTATAACAAGATAGAAATGAAGTGAGACAAGAATATTTAATAAAAATACAAACTTAATAGAAAAACCCTTGCTTGCTTCACACGCCAACCTAATTTCCACTTCCTGTTTACACTTTATAGCTTACATGTATTTAAGATATATGAATAATTATACAAAACGTTATAATGGTAGACAACGTTAAATTTCTCAAAAGAATTATTAAAATTTGTTTTAACAAAAGTTAGAAAGTTTTAAAAAAAACAACATGACTTAGAAAGACTAATAAACCCTGATCAAACCTAAACAGTAAAAATATACATAATGTTTCAAAGTATGAAATCAGTTATAGATGGAAAATCCAATTGGAAATTCAATAGCTCACACTTATTATTAAACAGGTGTTTTATAATCAACGCTGAACATATTCAATCAGCTGTCCTATGTAATTTAAATTAGAAAAAATAAAATAAACCGATATAATTTTATAAACGCTGTATATGCCTATCTAATTATTTGAACAACAATTACACAAAAGTAATAATAAACTTTTAATCGATAATAGTAAGTTATTCATTTACTTTTCTTTTCGATTACAATAGGAAAGTTTAATGAATTTAAATATATTTATTAGGGATTTAAAATAATTGAATTTCATTTAAAAAAACATCTAAAATACTGAAAGGAATCTTACATTAGTTATTTAAAACTACAACAGATTTATAAGTTGTAACCATTGTATACAACAGAAGACTGCCAGCACACACAGATTGTGCAAATAGTCAGCATATTTTGTGAACGTGAGGAACCTACGTGATTCTTGCTGGACTCTGTAAGTATTGTGTTTATTGTAATGTTGTACGAAATGTGTTTAATTTATTTAGATTAAACTTCAGGTGTACATAAGTTAGTAACACATTTATTAGAATATTTTTTTGTAAAACACAAATACCACATAAAATTTTAACTTAGTAATAATGATCATAAAAAAAGTAATCAAAGTAATTTTCAAACTGTTTTGAGGATGTTAAAAGTAAGTTTACTGCGTTTTATTTGTTAAAATATTCAAGTACCCTAAAATAATTGAAAATGCGTTTGATAACGGTAGATACATTTGGAAGAAATATCCAAACACTTTACAATATTACCTAAGGCGTGGCAAGAATAATGTCAAGATTTTGGTACACGTAATTAAGTGAAGGATTAGTGTGGTGCAATGGATAAACTCGCTCTTCCATTCGGTACAGTTAGAACTTTTACAAATCCTTCATTTAAGATAGAACCTAGTTACTGGTATTTGATTCACTTTTGATATACGCTGCTACCCAATCTTCAACATTATGACAAGCAAGTAATGGAGTTTAGCAAAAAAACTAAATTATGTGTCCACATTTTCCCCTACTGTTTGTTGCCAGTAAATACTTTGAAATGCCTTCTCAAATTACAAATCGTTTGTACAGTAAATTACTGTCATTATTTTTCTAACACTGTTATACCTGCAGAATTTATTCTTCTGATATTTTATTTCTCTCTAAAACGTGTTTTGTTACGTTTAGTTCAATCATTTTAACAATCTCAACTTTTTCTCTATTTCCTTTAAATTTTAATCATTTACCCTTTTACAAGGATCATGTTATTAAATTCAAACTTGTACAAACTGGTATTTTATTTTATATGTACAAAATCCCAACGGAAAAACTTTCTGTTTATGTCAATACCGTAATGCTTTTCCTAAAATATAAAATGAGACGCTTTATTTTTTTTTCTGTGAATGACATTTACAGGACCAGAGTGTACTAAAGTGTGCTTCATCTATTAGGGGGTGATGTCCCTCGCTGTCAGAAGTCAAACATATACATTAGTACTTGCACCTAAACTAATCATATATACACAATTACAAACATGTCAGGTAGATTTTATAATACAAGTCGGTGCACAATACAACTCATTTCTACAATATCCGTTTTTAAATGCGAAAAACATTAGCAGTTACGTTACTTTTTTTGTGGTGTGATATATTATAGTCGGTATGTGCTGTTGTTATAGTTTTACTTTTTGGTGTTTTGTTTTATTCATACATTTGTTAATAACTTGTTTTAAGTTGATATTGCTATCTATTTTCTTGTGTGTAGTAATTTTGAATTTAGTTATTGTTAAATGATTTTACATTTATATTGTTGTCTGTTTATAATTGTGTGTGCGATTGGAGGTTATTATGTTCTTATATGGTTTTAATGACTGTCAAACTTATTAGCTTAACTGTTAATATCCTGTTAATAACTTACTTTTTAAATATTAAAAAACATTTCAAAATAACCCTGTGTTACTTTTTTTACTAAGTTAATAATTGTTTTTGGTTCTACGTTTCCCTTGCAACCATTCCATACTGCACTATTAGATTATAAACTGAACGGTTTCGTAAGGAATATTTTAGCTGGGCTATATGGCAAAGTAAATAATACAATCATTGTCACACACTCGGTGCCAACTTATATACGATCTTTTATGTTTTGCTAACCACTCAACTCATAAACACAAAAATAATAAAAACAGTCGATCTTACAGCCTCCACACCTAGCAATATCTTTATTTGTGTTTACTAGAGTTAGACTTTTATATTGGAACATGCATTTAAATCCTGACAAACAATAAGTGGATCTCGACAATATTTTTGTAACATTGCTCTAAAAGAAATTTGTTTATACTTTCCGATAAATTATAGAAGTATTTATAAAAAGATGGCCTCTCATTTCATGGACTTGTACATATTTTGGTAGGAAACCTAAAATTAGTTCCAGAATGGTTCCACGTCCAACCAGTAATCCATTATAACTTGCCCATTAGTAATATTTAATTTTTGTTTAAACTTTTTATTGAAATAATTAATTGTTTGATAGCGATAAGATAGCGGCAATGTTACGACTGAAGTCGTTATATTCCGGAGGACAAAAGTAAAATAAATGTCAGTTACTGCAAATATTACAAATAATGTGTCACCATAGCTAAATAATTAATGTCTGTAATTTTGGTACTCACTCTTGTTGTTGTGAAGACGTTTCTTTTTTTTAAATGAAGATCCACGTGGTGGTGCACTCCGCGAGTTGGCCAACTAGTGCAATTAATCATTAAAGTACACTTACTTATAACTATGATGACACTTATGAAAAGAAAACAATTAAACTGAAATATAACTAAAAATGTCAAACTTGACAATAACGGTAAATAAACTAGTTGCGGTACGAACATAAACTATTATTCTTCTTAAAATGTGTAGCGAGTGTAGCGATTTTTGTATTATATTGATGCGACTTGTAAAGCATACTTTCAACGACAGACCCCCCACCCTTGCCGGACCGGTCAAGATTATGGGAGACAGTTGACGGAATGGTCAAAGGAGAGTTCACCTGGTTTATAGTATGAATATTCAACATAGCGGCGCCCTTGAAACAATGTTTCAAAGATGTAAGATAAAGTCCATAAGTAATGAACCGTATGGAAAGCGTTGCGAATTATAATTTGCAATGATTGCCCTACACCAAGTTCAAGAAGGACAGTAGAACTGGGGGGCGGCGCCCATCCAACGAGGCGTTTGCGTAGCGTTTACTGTGTGGTAGGAAGCTTGAAGACCTTGGCCGCCGGCTTCTTGAGTGTGCCGGTCGCGGTCCTTAGCATAACTACTCTGACGATTCTATCCTTGCCAGGGTGTGTTTCTACTACTCTTCCTAAAGGACATGCTAGAGGTTTTGTGTTGAGCATGGATGAGCACTACAAGTCTCCAGCCTGAAGATTCTTTTCCGTTTTCGTCCACTTAAGTCTCTGTTGTAGGGTGTGGAGATATTCGCAGCTCCAACGCTTCCATATGTGTTGAGAGAAGCGTTGAGTCTGTTGCCACAGCGTGTGGTGGTTGTGTGGCGTGTCACATAAATTCTGTTCTGTTAGAGAGGTAAGAGGTCGGCCTATTAGGAAGTGTCCAGGTGTTAGCACAGATAGATCGGATGGGTCGTTGGAGATAGGTGTTAGTAGACGAGAATTGAGTATGGCTTCTACCTTTGTGATAAGCGTTTTGCCAATGGAAGATGCTGAGAACCCAAAGTGCGCGATAGATGGTGTTTTGCACTTTTTACAGCGGTTTCCCATAGTCCTCCCTTATGAGGGCTTGCTGGCGGCGAAAAGTGAAACTGGACTCCTTGCTCGTTGCCATATCTCGTCAAAGTGGTTTTGGCGTCTTCCTGCCGGAGTATCTTGGCGTAAGCTGACTGAAGTTTCGCGGCAGCGCCGATGAAGTTGGTTCCACAGTGGCTGTATAGACATGGACACAAAGTCCTCTTCTGGAAACGAATCTGGAGAAGGCATCAATAAAGGCGTCAGTAGAGAGGTCCATGGCGACTTCTAGGTGCACGGCTTTCGTGGTGAAGCATACAAAGACACATAAATAGCATTTCATTAGTTTGGCGAAGCGTAGCGTATGTATTTTGACATTGAAAGGACCTGCAAAGTCAATTCCTGTCTTAACAAAAGGCTTCGAAGGTGTCACTCGTTCTGTTGGCAGGTTACCCATAGTAGGCATTTTATTAATAGGTCTGTTTCTGAAGCAAGTCATGCATTTGAAAATAAGTGAGCGAATGATGCTTCTGGCGGTCAATATCCAAAATGTCTGCGTGATCAGAGATTGTAACAGCTGTAGACCAGCATGGAAATATTTTAAATGGAAAGTTTTGATGATGAGTTGTGTTACATGATGTGTGTTTGGAAGCAACAGAGGATGTTTAGCGCTATAGTTCAGTGAAGTTAGTTTGAGTCGTCCACCAACTCGTACCAGTCCATTGTTATCCAAAAAAGGTGACAAGCGTTGTAGTTTCAGTGTGCAAGAGTTCTTAGCTTTTAGTTGTTTTTATTTCTTCTGAAAAGTATTGTTGTTGCACTAGTTTAATTATGGCTTGTTAGGAGCGTTCTAAGTCTTTGAGAGACAACGCAGTGATGGATCTGGTTTTGGTTTTACAGTTGTGTATACATTTTAAAACATATGCCAGTGTTCGTGTGGGAAAATTCCAGTTTGAAAATGTAGTTAATAAATCCCATTCGGGAATAGTTGATGCAATTCCTATGTGTAGCGGGTTGGAACTGAGTTCGGAAACAACATCCAATACCGGAGGTAATGTATTTGGCCATTCTTCGACTGAGAGTGAGAGCCATTGCGGTCCGTGCCACCACAAAGGGTGGCTTAATATCACAGACGGAAGTAACGTCCGAATGGCACAATCGGCTGGATTTTGAAGCGTATTCACATGAAACCAATGGTCCGGAGAAATCCAGTCTTGGATTTGGCTCACTCGGTTGGCAATATACACTTTCAGGCGATACGTTAGTGTTTTTATCCATGTCAAAGCAACGGAAGAATCCGACCAATAGAAAAATAAATTAATTTTATAAAGCGGTGAAATTAATGAGATACAATAAGCCATTAGGTTTGCAAGTAAATTTTCACCACATAGTTCTAAGCGCGGAATTGAAACTCGTTTGAGCGGGGCAACGTTCGACTTTGCCATTAGAAGTTGTGTTTTGACATTATTTGTTGAGTCCACGGTTCGATAGTAAATTGTAGCACAATAACCTTTCTCACTGGTGTCACAAAACCCGTGTAAACCGAATGTTTTTTGCATCGGACAAGTGCACACAGCGGGGTATCCTTATTTGTTCTACCGTAGGTAACTCGTTAGTGAAAGTTTGCCAAACTTTTATAACATCCGCTGGTACGGTTTCGTCCCAAGAGAGTCCCAATGTCCAAAGCCATTGAATTATGCATTTTGCATGGAAAATTATATTGGTGTTAGCCAACCACAGGGGTCATAGATGCGAGCGATTACTGACAGGATAGAGCTTTTAGTATAGGCGTGTTCTGTGAAATTGATGGTGTATGAAAATTCATCATTTCTAGGTGTCCATTTTAAACCAAAATTAGCGAATAGCGGTTGATCAGGTGATCTAAAATAAAGTGGCAATTCTTTGAAAGTTTCTGAAATTTCTTGTAATAAGTCTAATGAGTTTGAAGTCTACTTTCGAAGTTGAAATTGGCCCTTTCTAATGCGATTAGTTCTTTTTGTAGAGCTTTAGCGGAAGTAACATCTGACGCGCCAGTGACTATGTCATCGACATAAATATTTTTAGTTATAATTTCCGATGCTAATGGAAAATTCTTGCGTTCATCGTTGGCTAATTGGTTTAGCGTGCGGATCGCCAAGTACGGCGAAGGTTTTACTCCATAAGTTACAGTAGTTAGTTTGAAAATTGAAATTGGCTGTGTTGGGTCCGAGCGCCACAATATCAGTTGATAGTTTTGATCAGTTGGAGTTATTTGGATCTGTCTGTATATGTGACGTCTGTCACAAGAAAAAACAATATTGTGACGCCGGAAATGAAATATGACATAGCAAATGTGGTTTTGTAGACTTGGACAGCAGTGCAAAGTATCATTTAGTGATAAACCTAAATCAGTTTTTGCGCTTTCGTCGAAAACCACTCGAATTTTCGCGTTAGGATCATTGCTTTTGAAAACACAGTGATGAGGGAGAAAATAATGGTTACATTTTAATTCGGATTCTGACGTTAATTCCATGTATCTTGATTGAATATAGTCACCCATAAGAGCAATATAGGCGATTTTAAGAGTTTGGTTTGTTTTTAGTTTTGCCTCCAGATGTAGAAATCGTCTTTTGGCCGTAGCGAAAGAGTTACCAAGGACAGAGATTTTAATATGGAACGAAAGCGAAGTTATATATCGACCTTCTGAATTTCTAGATATGGTGTTACATAATGGTTTTCACATTCTACCTCTTCCTTAGTTGTGTGCGAACTAATAGGAGGTTCTTCTACAACCCAAAATTGTTGTAACATTTGATATAGATCTATGTCGGAAGTTGATACCATGGTGATTGATGTGTTTGCATTTGACAGTTTGAATGGATCCAATTAGAACGTAGCCGAAAACCTTTAGGCAACACGTGTAGGCAGACCGTTAACATCGTGTATTGAACACACAAATGGGAGCAGAAGTCCGAATAATCATACTAATAAAATTGATCACATTTCATTAATAAGTGATAACTTCAAACAGGGAATAATGATTTATTACAAATATTTTTAATTAATTTATTACGTTTAGAAACTACCTCATAATATAATTGTATTCGATTATTTTAATTATTGCAGAATTTATAAATTTATGAGCTGTACTTGTTTTTGTTACATAACACTTTATTTCGAATATCTTTTACTAAAATAGCAAATAAAGGTAGGGCTGGAACATAATGAATGTTTGTAGTAAAAAGGTACAATTTGAACAAACATATATTCATTAGCAATTTTAAATGTTACGTGCTTAAGTTTTTAACTATGTAATACAACGAAATAGTGTATTTTATGTATATTTGTTTATTCAACAATGAGATAAGTACTTTGAAAAACCTTGTTTTTTTTAGGTATGTCATATCTTTTGAAGTTTAAAGTAATAATGCTTTTTTTAACAAACAAGATTTGTATTCAGTCTTAGAAAACAAATTATGACTTTACGTACATACATCAATTTTACAACAGCGTTTTCTATAGTATTACAATAAAATAATGTGCTGACTAGATTGAATTGAGAAAATTAAAATTATGTAATTTTTAGATACGTTTATACATGTATTCATAAACAGCACACACTGATGAGACTGTAATGCAAATAACTAATGGAGTGACTCACCACACAATTACATTCTGCCTCAAAACCCAACCCGCAGGGATAATCCGAGCAATTTCTCCCTCAGCGGGTCCATTGCAGTCCCTAGACACTGTTAGACATTCGTAAAGGCTCAATCAACGTTTAATATAAACCACAATGTCGTGCATTGATGGTAACGTTCTTTGACGTTAAGTGCTCACAGGAGACCTTAATTGAGCAAATTAGACTGCAATACAATAAAAGACTTAATGTCGGTTGTAATGCATTTTTATTTATTTAAGATTTCATTTTTAATTTGATGTCGTATTTTTAAATGGAATATGTACGAGTACATAGTTTTTTTATTTCAATGCAAATAAAAAGTTGAAGTTTAATCCTTTTTAGTATACATATAACGCCCCGAATAAGGCAATATATTTCTTAAACATTCGTTTAAAATATTAAAAGTAACGTTTTATATGTATTTAGTTAGCTATTACCATACAACAAAGGAAACATTTGAAACAAAATTGGACTTCAAGAACAAAACGTACATTCTTTAATTTCTGTCCCTTCTATTGCAGAACCATAACTGAATTAATTTATTTATTCAAACACAAACAAATTTCCGTGACTAAACAGCCATGAGAAGATGAAATATAAACTTGCATTGTCCCCTAAGTTTGGCATCCTTTGGGGCTTGTTATGTCTAACTTGTGTATTGTGCTCTTTGTATAACATAATCTATTGTCTTTATTCATCTATTATTACCATCGTTTAGTTTAATTACATTGCTTATGATCATTTCTAAATAAGATTAAAGTAATAATTATTTGTTTAAGTTATTAAATACCGAAAGTAGCTATTATATTTGCTTCTAGGCTATAATTGTTTAGTATTAAATTATAAGTGAATACTAACATCTGCTAATCCTTGATTTTTTCCTTTCTAAAGCAATTGCTATTTCGGACTACTATTCATCATCAGGTTATGTAAAATATTATCACGTACACATACAAACACACAGTTCACTCCTTGTGGAGTTCGTTAAGTTCAAACGCACACTTTTTGTCACGAACATTGACGTACACTTCGATTTTTGAATTTGTACTGAACGAAGTTAGGTTATGCAATGACATTGGACCATGGCAGTATCATACAATATGTTTGATTTAAAGGACAGTTGGTCGTGTAATATGTGTAGTTGTTGATTTAAGCTTGTAAGGTTTTGTTAACTTCAAATTCCTCTAACGCGTTTAAAGTGTGTCCTTTTTACATTTGTGTAATATACTCATGTTGGTGTTGATATCAGTATATGAATGGAGGTTATTGATAAGGTGTTCAGCGTATGTGGATTTAATAGTCCTAAGGTTTCTAGGCTTCAAAATGTTCTTCGAACCTTATATTCAAGGGTCGTCCAGTTTGTCCTATGTAAAAACTAGGGCAATCATTACATACCAACTTTTAGACACCAGTTGTTTTGTATTCATCAACTTTAGTTCTGGTTTTTGGTTTCCAGTTTATTATTGGTACGAAACGTGACAATGAGGCCTTTATTTTCCTTAAGGTGTTGTTGAACAAGTTACCATATTCAATTGATACGTATTTTTTATTTTATTTTTTATTTGGCTCGATTGTTATTTTTCGAGCCTTTTTGTTATGTTTATTATTAATTTGTCCTCGATAGTGGTCTTGTATCCTTTTTCCTGTGCGATGTGTTTGAGAGTATTCCTGTCTCTCTCATAATTTATAGGTGACATGGGTATGTATAAAAGTATGTGTACAAGACAATTGCAGGCTGTGAGTTTTGCTCTGGTGGGTTGTTGTAGGTTTTCAATAGATGTTGAATGCTAGTTCAAAGTTGTGGCGAGATATTTTTATGTCTAAGTAATTCAGATCATTGTTCATTTTAGTTTCGAAAGTAATGGTGAGGTTGGAGTGACTATTATTTTTATGAACTTAGTTAAGAGACTTAAGTATTTACCTTATTGAAAAGTTAAAAGTAATTCAAATATAAAACACATACAAACTTTCCCCATTTGACATAGTAAATATATACACCTACATCACGATTTCACAAACAATAGAAATCATATACAGGTTGACTATTTTAAGTGTGCCACCATTGCTATATCAGAAGTGACAATATTTACAGGAAACTTTAAGTGATGATTTTGAATATGATTTTAATTTCGTTAAAAATATGATTTTGAAATTTCGAAAATATGCCGCCATTTTCCAATATGGCGGCCAACTTTCGAATTTCTTATGGAAACCCTTTTTTTAAGACGGATTTGGATTTATGCAGTTTTAAGACTTTTATTCTTGGTGTTTTTTTTTTTTTTTTTTTATTAATTTAACTGTTTAGCCGCTAGGAGCGCTGAAAGTTTCAGAACCTTTTACTTAAACAATTTATTAAAGATTCTTATTTTCCATTTGCAAACAATAAAATTTAACTAAAGTGCAATATGTTTTACAATGGAATGTTAAAAGGCGGTTGCAATTTCACCAAATATTTTATTTCAAAAAAAAATATGTAGGGACTATATTTTAAATGTGCCACCATTGGTAGGCCTATATTAGAAGCGACAAGATTTACAGGAAACTTTAAATGGGGGTCTTCACCTACTTTTAATTGTTCAGAAATTGTAAATAAAAGTGGTTTGTAATAAAACTGTGAATGTATTATTGTTATAAAGATACTGTACTAAAACCAAAGAGGTTAAAAAATGTAAGAATTCAAAAGTTGACTTTGTTTTATGGGATAACGGATGGGTTTAAAAAAAAACAGCAAGAAAAGAAGTCTTAACATTGCATATAAACCCCAAATCCGTCATAAAAAATAAGGGTATTCCATATGAAATTTCTAAGTTGGCCGCCATATTGGAAAATGGCGATCGTATTTGAAAAAAACAAATTCATATTTTTATTGGTCACTGAAAAGTAGGTGAAGTCCCAAATTTAAAGTTTCCTGTAAATCTTGTGGCTTCTGATATAGGAAAAATCGTGGCACACTTAAAATAGTAACTACATATTTTTTTTTTTTTTAAGTATTTGGTGAAATTGCAACAGATTTTTTACATCCACTGTAAAAAAATATTGCACTTTGAGTTAAATTTTATTGTTTGCAAATGGAAAATAAGAATCTTTAATAAATTGTTGAAATAAGAGGTACGGAAACTTTCAGTGAAAAGCACCAAGAATAAAAAAGTCTTAAAACTGCATGTAAAATACAAATCCGTCATAAAAAAATAGGGGTTTCCATAATAAATTTCTAAGTTAACCACCATATTAGAAAATGACAACCGAATTTGAAAAAAAACAAATTCATATTTTTATTGGTCACTGAAAAGTAGGTGAAGTCCCAAATTTAAAGTTTCCTGTAAATCTTGTCACTTCTGATATACCAATCGTGGCACACTTAAAATAGTCACTACATTTTTTTTTAATAAAGTATTTGGGGAAATTGCAACAGCTTTTTAATACATTGTAATAAAATATTGCACTTTGAGTTAAATTTTATTGTTTGCAAATGGAAAATAAGAATCTTTAATAAATTGTTGAAATAAGAGGTTCTGAAACTTTCAGTGAAAAGCACCAAGAATAAAAAAGTCTTAAAACTGCATGTAAAATACAAATCCGTCATAAAAATAGGGGTTTCCATAAGAAATTCGAAAGTTGGCCTCCATATTGGAAAATGGCGGCATATTTTCGAAATTTCAAAATCATAGCCTATTTTTAACGAAATTAAAATCATATTCAAAATCATCACTTAAAGTTTCCTGTAAATATTGTCACTTCTGATATAGCAATGGTGGCACACTTAAAATAGTCAACCTGTATATGATTTTTATTGTTTGTGAAACCGTGATGTAGGTGTATATATTTACTATGTCAAATGGGAAAGTTTGTGTGTGTTTTATATTTGAATTCCTTTTAACTTTTCAATAAGGTAAATACTATTTATAAGGCTAGAGTCTTCTCCGAATAAATAGTGTGTTCGTATTAACCCACCCAGTTCTTTAGATAAGTTGTATCCCGTAACATACGTAACATTCACAAATGCTCTATGAATTTTAGGTTTATGAATTTTAGGTAGACCTCTCATATGGCTGCGTGCGGATTGATTTTTAGGCACTGTATGCCAATATCGGACAACAGTGTTTTACTTACATTCATGTTTTTATCTATTAATTTATTGTAAATGACTGTGGGATCATATATATAAAGTATCCTATATAAAGTATCTTGTTTATACGGTTAGCCTGGAAGGAATCATTTAACTTGCTATTGTAAATAGTATTATTGATAATTACTACAGAATTGCCTCTTTCGTCTTTGGTTACGTTAAACGTATATATAAATATGTGATCCGCTTGCCACTCTCGTAATATTTACTTCACCCCCCCTCCTTGAAAAAAACTTTATAAAGGAATTTTAGTAGACTCACTCATTTCGCTTTTGTTCTCTAAATGGCCAAATGTACAATTAAAATAAATACTAAGATTTTTTTTACGATCCATTTAAACTTTACCAATCATTGTTTCAAAGTGAAAATTCCAGAATTGTTACAGAAAAGCCAAGCCGTGGCTGAAATATCTGCTGAAACAGTTGCAAATTTCCACTTTTGACAGAAAATCTTTCTTGCTTTGCTTAAAGTAGTTACATCATGTTAATAATAAAATATAATCAATATTGATTGTTTTGAGATCAAATACAAAGTTATTTTGTTCGGCCTAGATATTATCGGTGATATTATTACGTATTTACTTTAGATGAGATAAAATTCATGTTCGTAAATTAAAACATATGGTGGTGACTACTTTCAAACGAATCTCATAGCTAACAGTTTATCATAAAATATCCAAGATTACAATACCAAATGTCTTTATGAACACAACACAAGTATTGAGTACCACAGAAAACAAGTACCTCGTTCTTATCTTTTGCAAAACTTCAGCAAAACCATGCTTTTCTTTAGTTTTCTTTATTGTTGCTTAAAAGCTGGAAGAGTAAACGCGATAAATAACCAACATTAACAATATATAACACATCCAAAGTTTTCAGAGATTTGTGATAACTATAAAAATATATTTAGTCCTCTCTGTAGTTTAGTAGTTGCAAGTAGTTTTTAAAAGAAAAAAATTAACAAATTTCATTACCAATTTCTAAGTAGTTATCATTATTTAACATTTTGTTCAGTCAACAGGCATTAAAAAGTATTATACTTAAGTTATAATTCAGAAATAATAATACAAAATCTGTATAATGTTGTAGGTATATTTTATCTACAATTTATGTTTGAAATGATATGAAACGTCAAGTTATATTCACAGTTAAACATAATGGCGTGTATTCAGTTTTAATGTTGAAAATATATTGCCTAAATAACACTGCATTGTTTTTATGTGTGTGAATCTGAATAATAATCATGAGTAAGGCAATACTTTAGTTAATTTTTAATACTGTTTTTATTTGAACATTCGAATTATTTTCATCATGTAAGCTCCCGGATTGGAAAATTATAACAATTTAATAAGTAGGTATAAGTTACCTGTCTGCTGTCATCCAATCCTTGTTTATGTTTTGTGACGACCGCGGTTTCGGGTTACCCCATCATCCGGTCACATTAATTTACATACAAAAAACATGAAAACAAAATCACATCACTCACTGTTAATTGAGATTGTCGTAGAACATTAATCACAAACACACGAACACATACACTATGTACGGAACACAAAATACGAGCGCTAAATTATATGGACACATGGGAGGAATTCGCCATCTATAGGGCTTCTAAGACCAGTAATCAACACCTACTGAATGACAAGATATCTTTCCAAGCGAACATTGTGTTCGATACCTTAATTGATATCGAGAACAAAAAAGCGCCTTCCGTTCGCCCTCCGGCACACATTCATGCAGCAATTTGCGATAACGGCCTAACTTAAATTCATTCAACCATTAGTTCGCCTACCCTCGGCCGAGTAACATGTGTACATATTTTAGCGCTCGTATTTTGTGTTCCGTACATAGTGTATGTGTTCGTGTGTTTGTGATTAATGTTCTACGACAATCTCAATTAACAGTGAGTGATGTGATTTTGTTTTCATGTTTTTTGTATGTAAATTAATGTGACCGGATGATGGGGTAACCCGAAACCGCGGTCGTCACAAAACATAAACAAGGATTGGATGACAGCAGACAGGTAACTTATACCTACTTATTAAATTGTTATTCGAATTATGTTTGTTATTTGTAAAAAATACGCTAATCTCATATTTTTGTAATGTTTGGTATTTTGTATTTACTGATGGTCCTTAATTTATTTTCAATGGCATTGTCTCATTCGATTGGTTGTTTTTAAAATGATATGATATGATATGATATGATAGGTAAGCCTTAAATAAGAAATAAAGTATTTAAAACATGTCTAAAATTTTAGAAAATAAATATGTAATAATATTATTTCAATTATAATTAATAAAAATATAATTTAAAATTCATTTTATAATCTAATTTTTAAAAACTTTAGTCACTAATACATAGTTTGGTTTGTCTAGGGACTGACTAACACCGACATTTTCTGCTCCAATTGCCCGTATGGACATAAATTAGTGTACAGAGTGACCGCCCAACCCTCCTCTCAGACAACGACGACGAGCTTTGACTTCGTGATACATGGAGGTGACCTGGAACCAAAATCTGCTATTAGTCAAACTAGACATCCAATCAAATACAAAGTAGAGAACGTTTGTTATGTAAGTCTCTTGTAATACAGTCAGACCTAATGTTCCATTGAAGTTTAAATTTTATTTTGAACTTATTCATCCAAATATAATTCATTGCAGCCGTACAACCACATTTATATATATTTTGTTAATACCGAACCCTAATAATTGTTCTCTGTTAAGAGAATTTATCTAAATCTAAAAAATACTTATTCAGACAATTGTGTTCTGGTGATACAAGTTTTACGATGCTGCCCACAATGCATGTCATTAAAATTTACGTGAGAAAAATGAATAATATTTATAGGTAAGGATTTCAAAAATAATAATTTTTTCTACTAAACAGAAACATAGGAACGATTTATCAACAACTGTTGAATTTATAATCATTACAATAACGGCGGAATACGTCCAGTCCTGTCTAATTCTGGAGCACTGTCGTAGTTTAAACAACTTCACATGCACCATGACTACTAATAGTAGGCCTAAACCAGTAGTTTCATTTTACTAATAAGATTACTGTTTGTATTCTACAATTCAAATCATATTATTATACAACAATCAAACAAAAATATGTAATTTTTAGCATAAAATGTACGTTTATTTATAAATACATTTTTTCATTTAACTGTATTGGTTATAAATTATGTACTAGTAGGTTCTTTTACGATTTAACAAAATTATTTGATAAGATTCATGCGCTGGTTTTTGTCAGTTTGGCCCTTTTCTATAGATTTTTTTTACAGAAGCCATTCTCCGGATTGAAGGATATCATCCCAAAAGAGGTGGTGAACCTATTGAAAACACCCGAACCTGAGGGAAACTTCTTTGAAGCAAACACATCTGAATCACGTGATATTTCTGATGACTCCGACTAAATTTAGAAATTTAAGTGTTCATTTAGTTTATTACCAAAAATATGTTTTTTGCGTTACCAGTAGTTAGTATTTTAATCATCTCAAAAACCAAAATTAAACTTGCCTTATTCATGATTGTATATTTATTTATCTTTGCTTTTATATTCATTTATATACTCAAAATATTTTTAAAACTAAATTTGATTAGTCGGTTTCTCACACCACAACAAAATATAGTATATATATTTAATAAATCGGTTGAAATTCATTTTTGCGTTCAAACAGCATTGTCTGACCACACTGTGTTATTTGCGATTGACTCTAATACATATAGCACATAACCATCGGTGAAGATTTAATAAAGTACTTTAATAACCCCCGTGAATTGATAGACTTAAGGTAATATTTCTCTAGCATTTGTCGTTTAGAAAGAAAAAAATAATTTTGCTCAGCATTTTTTTTTTTTGCATTTGACGTTGTAGTATGGACTACTTCCGATTCAGCACAAAGTATAACTTTCCGTTTTCAGCAAATCCTAAGACGGAATGTTGAAAATTCCCCTCTTATGAGGCTAATTACTGAAACTTAAACTTTGTTTGCGATTAGCAGCTAAGCAACAATGTTGGCGTGACCATCTTTGCCAAAAGAAACAGAATGATTCCTCTTTGTTTAGAAACAAACTAGACATAAAATCATTTCCAATTTAAAAATAATTCTTTCTAGTTCATTTAATCGACGTCATTAGTTTCTATCTTAAATTTTTTCTATAAAAACACACTTACATGCGTTATTAAGTTAATAGTGAAATTGTAATGCTAATTATATTTACCAATTAAAAGCACTTTGCTATACAGTATAATAATTATAGTAATCTGCTGTAACATTCTGTCGTAAAGCAGTAATGTGCATCACCATTGCTGTAACGGGTTTTCTGTAGTATTTAACATCGTAACTTTGTGTTTTTTATTTACGCTGCCTGTAACGCAATTATTAAGTTAAATATTTTAGTTATACACATATACCAAAGTTGAATTTTTCTTTTTCTTCAGTTCACTTATGTTTAATTAAAACAAAAATAATCTATTTTAGTTTTCATAAGTGAACTATTGATGTGCTGTGTTTCGAAAAAAACCCACATCACCATACTAAACTTGAACTAAGCCGAACCAAAGGTAAAACATATTATATATATTTATTTAGCAATAAGTTATTCGTGCAAGAGAACATAGAATATATTTGTCCAAATTGCTATAACTTGGTAATCCTTTAGTTAAGTCAATCAGTTATGTTATTTCTGATAATTGCTATTAATTAAAGTGGCTAGTTGTAAAACTTAATATAAAGTCCATTAACTAAAATAATCGAAGGAAGAACAAAACCTGATAACTTTGCCGTTGAAACAAGTTCGAGTTCAATTTGAATATGTGGTTTTAATAACGTGTCAGGGGTATGATGAATGTTCAATATAAAGTTTGTTTTAAATAAGCGACACAAAAGAACCAAGCATTTATTTTGCAGTTTATTTTATTTTATAATGTTAGTCTCTGTCCTCGTAAAATATACATACACATTTTCGAGATATTTATTGTATCAAAAATTAAATGTTTACAATTTTGTTAAAGTTAAAATGTATAATATTTAATAAAAAAATATACATGCGGCAAAAGAGCAGAAAGTTCACTAACATTTGATTTCTGAATCTGTTCTCGAGATATCTTAGTTTTTATTATCAAACACAAATTGATACGGATTTAAGAATAACTATTTAAAACATATGATTGTTTCGAATTTCGTTACTATAGCAACTCAACTATTCTAGAAAGCGGTTATACGTATCTGCGAAACATGCTGTGGAGTATTTAATTGCAGTAATGAAAACTAAAAGTCGGTCAAGTATTTTCTCTATTTTATTACACGTGAAACAAATATCACAAACTCATATCATACATAACATTACATTATATTCGACAACATGAGAGAAAGTTAAACACATTTTCCTTGTAACGCTTTATTCAGGACGTCATATTGCCAAATTGGCATGTGACGCTCGGTGCTCTTGTTGGTTACCTTATATTTTATTTTATTATATTAAATGTAATTAAATAATTAAATATAATATTATTAAATATATAGTTTTACACCTTATATTATATTTCCTTATGTATACAATTAATTATATTTAATTACCTTATATTATATTGCCTTATATTTAAATGTATTCTTTAAACTACATTTTATTTATTTCGCTTTAAATTTTATTTGATTATACAAATTCATGTTTCTTCATGCTTTCCCTTACTATAAAAAATAGCTTAAGTTGCCAACAATATGTAAGTCTTCGTGAGTCACTTTATTATGAATTAAAAACTAAGACCAAATTGTTAAATATACAATGAACAAAATATTATGTGAGTTATGCAGTTTGTTTTTGAGTAATGTATGTCTATTATATGGTTTTACTGGGGTATTTCTGTTCAGAAGCGAATTATTTTTATTGTTTTATTTATTTTAGTTTTGTTTTGTTCTTTTTTATTTTATTTTATTTTATTAGGTATATTACACATATTTTGTAATGGCATAGTGAGGGCATATCTCACAAGTCATAACATATTGGATAAGGTATACACTATTTACAATTGATTTTAAATCTTTATACAATTCAGGGAAATGACTACATACATTTTCTTTATGTATGAAATTAAGTAACAAATCTATTCCTATTGAAACCTTCCTGATTGTGTTTCAATATTGTTGGAGATTGTTGTCATCACCACACATTATTACACAAAATATTGAAGTTTATTTTTGTTTTATTGTCATTGACTTTTGCACCTTGGCATACAACTCTAAAACTCAATTACACTTTAAAATTGATAGTTGCGTATGCTGTTAATATTTTATCATATCTTTTCTTCTTCTTGTTTACAATCTATATAAATAAAAATGTAAATTTGCGTTTGTTCAAAATGGATAATCTCCAAAAATTCTTCACCGATTGCTTTGAAATTTGGACACAAACTTTATTTTGAATACAAGCGTGTTTTTATATACTTTTTGAAAAACTGCAGCATCTATCAAACATAAAAACAACAAAAAATTTACTCATTATTTAACAAAACTTTAAGCGCCATTACATAATATGTTTATTGACTATAATAATAACAGTAGTCACCTGTTTCCTATAATATTTCCATTACAAGCCGATTTCAAAATTAAAACAATTATCTGTATATCTAACTTTTAAGATAATTTTTTGGAAACAAAGCCATATGTTGAAGTATAATTTTACCTCTTTATAATTTTAATATACATTTTTTTGTTTAAAATAATTATAAAGAGATAAAATTTGTTTGTATGTAGGGGGTAATTCCTGGAATTACTGAACCAATTTATATTTGTTTAAATAAAAACACTATCTCTGAGTAACATTAGGCTAGAATTCATATCGATAAAAACATTTCATATTTCAATATTTGTAAATTTAGTCGGAACAAATTCACTGGATCAAGTAGTTGGGCGTTAATTCCATAGCGTCTAATAGTTGTAATACAAATAATAGTTGTAAGCAATATTATTAAGAACTAAAAAAAAAAAATTGAAAAATGAAACTTATTTCATTAAAAACGTACTGTGTAAAAGTGTGCACAAAAACATAAATTATGGGTTGCCGTTAAGGAAGGTAAAATAAATTCAACATAATTTAGGTTAGGCCTGATAGACTGATGATTAACCAACACATATTTTTATCTGGAATGTATTTACATTCATTACAGTAGCAACAAATTGAACAAAATAACAGATTGATAAAACTGTTGATTCGGGTGTCCAGTTTAGTACAACATAATATTTTCAGTAATGCCTAGACTGAACCAACACACGTCTCCCCTAGTGTTAAATAAAACCGCCAAACATGTTGGGAATCCTGTTTTTGAATTCTTCTGACTCAAGTAGGCAAAATTGATCAACCTTGGAGAGTATTTAACCGATTTTTATTAAATTTAGCCTACAAAATCCACTATTATTTTTCCTATTGGTAGGAAACATCAGCACTAAAATTGTATTAATGTTTGCAAAATAATATACTTACTTACGTTTTACAATCAAGGAGGTTTTTTGAAAATTTAATGCTTACTAATTAATGTAAATCTATTCTCAGAACTTTACAAAACCTATTTGCAAAACTCCAAAAACCATTGTCTTTTTAAATACCATTATTGATAAATACATCTGTCCAAAATTATATTACAGATCTTTTAAGGCTATTGAAAAGGGTGACATTTAATTTATGAAAAGGGGTAATAATTATTAGTGGTAAACATGTTTTTAATTTTTTTCCTGGTATATAGTATATGCTAAAAAAAAAATAGAAAACATAAAATGTTTGACTTTTATCATAGGAAAAAATATAATAAAACAGTTTTTTCAAGGTTTTGTGGAGGCATTTTTGAAGCTATATAACTCAAAAAGTACTTAATGGCCTATGTTGGTTCTTCGTTTTTCTTAAAGGCAATACATTCTACTACAAATTTATTAATAACTAGTTGGCCCGACCAGTCTTTGTACGGACAGACAAATCAAAGTTAAATGTATATTAACAAAAAATATATTATATCAATAAATATATTACACTATGTATTTCTTATGGGGATTTTTAGTAACTTTGACCCCCCCCCAAACCTCCCCTAAAATTTAGATTTTTTT
>JAGFPH010015176.1:0-21815 GCA_018207615.1 Philaenus spumarius | reverse complement strand
CCAAAATTATTATACAATCTTTTTACACAAACATAAAAAATTTTCCGAAAACATTTTCTTATAATTTCATTTACGTAAAAACTTATGTTTCCAATATATTTAAATACCCAAAATTATTATACAATCTTTTTACACAAACATAAAAAATTTGCCATAATACATTTAAAAAAAGAATAAAAGTAAAAGCCAAGGTGAGAAATGGGATTGTTCTTACGAATATTTTGTTTAGTTTAAGTTATTTTAATTTAACATTACTTATTTAATTATTGAAGAATTTAATTGAATTAACTTTCTTCTCCCAAAGCAATAGTTTACGTTTTTATAAAACATAATTCAGTAATTTAATTTATTTAATTTAGAAATTTGCAACAAAAAGCACAATCGAAATAATTATAGAAAACCAAAAATTGCTCAGTACCTTTGATATGGTCGTTTTCTACAAGTTGCCACGTGGTAGTCTGCCAATTCGAGACTCCAGGCTCCGCTCCAACACTGCTTCCAGATGATGATATGTTCTGCGGCGTATTTCTGACCAATTCCACCTTAACTGATGCTAAGATTTCAATTTACTAATAGTTCTTCTCCGTTGTCCAAATGTTGAAGTAACTAATTGCCATGGAAAGAATACTCGTTGTTCTAGAAAGAAGCACCTTCTCTACGTCCACCCTTGATAATAGCTAATAACCAACTGACTCTCGTATCCTCCACGATTTCTTGCTTTTACCCGCAAGTCATCTGACGTCACCGCGTCTTATCAAAGTCAACAGTCAAGACTAATTTCTTAGGTCGAAACATGAATTTGCCTCTAATTATTCGTAATTTCACTCATCGTTCATATCAACACTTTGGCTTACCCGACTTAAATATGAAAAGTTTATTTTCCTTGTTACGCCATTGTAATAATTTTGAAATGTCAATGGAAGTTGTACTCCGAACGGTTCTCGAGATACACAATATTTCACTAAGTTCATTGTTTTTCTTCGCGGATTTCACACCTTTTCGTTTTAAGCGATCTTTGATGTCGGCAACATTTGACCATATATCTCGTCTGTGCAAACTTGACTTATATAAACATTAATGACTTTATTGCATTTTAAATAGTGACTGTATTAAATAATTATTTTTTATACTTAATGTATTAACTTTTTACAAAAAAGATTTTTTCAAAAATTATTACACTTAACATACTACAAATATACATTAAAAATTGTTTGAAATTTATTTAAACGAGTAACCCAGGCTTTCACTTTAACATGCTAAGGTATCTAATTTGAATTTTTACTTTTTTGAGGCTCCTGCGACGCAAGTGACAGTCGCAAGTGTTTCTTAAAATTCTGATGAGAATGTTGTCTGTGGATACATATTTAGTTTTTGTTTAGTCCATCCGTGTGTTGTGTGTGTGTTTTTTTTTTATCAAATTGTCGACATTTTTACCGTTATATGCATTGGCTACAGCGGTGTGGTTGATGGTGTTCATCGTCGACTTCAAGTGTTCCTGTAAATAGACGGTGAATGAAGCTATTGTACGCTGCCATTTTTTGGTTAATGGGGAGGCGTGAATCGGCGTAAATTGTGGTGTCTGTGGTAGGTTTCCCGTAAACTTGACCTGATATTTTGATACGGATATGTCCATAAAATTGAACCTATTGTCTATTTCAAGTCCAAGGGTAAACTGTATGTTACGGTTTATGCTATTCATTTAATTCTTTAATTATTCTATTCGCCTTAATGTCCCGTCAAATGCTATAAAAGTGACATCCACATAACGGGTGCAATAAACTATGTTATCACTTAATTTATTTTAAGATTTATTTTGTTTGGTACAAGTCGCGGTTGTTTAACTAACAATAGGTTACCTTATATGGCTCCGCCAAGTGACTTCTTCTTCTTTTTTTCTCTAACACGTTTCAAAGCTTGTGCTCCATCATCAGAGTGTTTCACTCAAAAAGAGTTCGTCAATATATTAAAATTTACAGTCACAGATACACATAAAATATTTATACAAACACATATAGAACAACGCGACACACACTGTGGTCACTGTTTCGGACAACTAACGTCTCATGTATAGCTTTGCAGTAGGCGTGTATTTAATATCGGTATCCTGGATCTTGATAACCGTGTCGTATATTGTGTTCGAAGAAAAGCACAATTGGTCATTCAACAATACGTCCTTATTATCTTTAAAGGCTTTATAAATTTCATATTCTTCGATGGTATCCATATATTTTTCTTTTCTGCAAATATGTAATGGTTCCGAATTAAGGTCCAGGACACACATGGCCGCACCGCGCCGTGGCCTAGTGTTGGCCAACACACGGCGGGGGAATAGTCATAACATCACCGCACAGGGAATGCACCGTGTCACCGCACCCGGGGCGCACCGTGCCAGTTAACTTTTACTTTTTCACGTTGACGGGTGCGGCCACGGTATGGATCCTGAAAGACTCGTCGAAGAAATTCGAAAGTTTCCCGTTATTTACGATCAAACCAACGAGAAATATCGTAACGTGAACTACAATGGGCAGATTTGGAAAACTATCTCATTCAAGTTACAAATTATAGGTAAGTAATTACTCAATTAGTAATTGGACAACACACGGCCGTGTTACGGTAAAGTGTGGTCTCGCTAAGAACGAGCCGAGATACGGCCGACACTAGGCCGTGGTGCGGTGCGGGCACGGTGCGGTCATGTGTGTCCCGACCTTTACTCTCAAAATCTGAATACAAATAGTCTTCATCAAAAAGGTGGCGTGCATAATTTGATCTAATGCCATTAATGTTCTTTTTTGGCAGATGTTCTTTAAACCTTTGACAAAATGTTCGTCCTGTCTGGCCTATATAGAATGTACTAGCTGACCCGTACGGCGTTGCCCGTGATGGTTGGTATTTTCAGTCTTTTGAACGCAATCGTATTCTTTTTAAGTGTTCAGTCAGTGAGTGGTATTTGGCTTTTATATATATATAGATCTTAAATAATAAAAGCACTATTGTCATAATAATAAAAGATCTAAAATTATGATTTTAATAACTTTGATCCCCCCAAACCCCTCCTAAAATTTCGAATTTTTTTAAACCCTTTCCTAGCGAGCGCCTATGTAACTAGAGGAAGCTACATACTAAATTTCATTCCAATCCGTTCGGCAGTTTTGAAGAAATCTAGATTTAGTAATTTTTACCCCCCAAACCGCCCTAATATTTCCAATTTTTTTAAACTCTTTTTTAGTGAACACTTATGGCCCTAGAAGAAGCTACATACCAAATTTCATTCCAATCCGTTTGGTAGTTTTGAAGAAATCGTGATTTAATAACTTTGATCCCCCCAAACCCCCATAAAATTTCGAATTTTTGAAACCCTTTGTTAGTGAGCACCTATGGCCCTAGAGGAAGCTACACATCAAATTTCATTTCAATCCGTTCTGTAGTTTTTGAGAAATCGTGATGAGTGAGTGAGTGAGTGAGTGAGTGAGTGGTATTTCGCTTTTATATATATAGATTGCAATTGTCACATTTTAATTTATAAATACCAGTTTTTGTTCTAAAGTCCCGTTTTTGAGTAAGCATTTTTTTAAATATTATTATTAGTTCGAAATTTCATGGTGATTTTGAGTTTTTTTAAACTATTGGACAATATTTTGGGTAAAATGTTTCCATATTCACAGGACATACCTTTAAAACAAAAAAAAAACGGTATTTATAAATTACACAATTACTAAATTATATAAATTACTTATACAATGAGTTTCAAATTAATTTAAATTGAAAATAACTTTCTTGAAAATTTAAAAAGTTATAAATATTGGTGATCATTGTTTTGAATGATCGAAACAAAAAACATAACAAATTTTAAAAACACGAATAAACCATAAACTGGGTGTATTATACCTTTCAAACCCATTACAATATGCTTATAAAGGGGGTACCATTTAGGTTCTAAAGAGGCTTAGTACCAATTTTGTATGACTTCGTATATTTCATGTTTTTGGAACGAAGTTCCTTTACGCCGCTTGCGGTCCGCAAATATTTAATTTTGCGACGCATCTCCGCAATTATTGAAGTCACAGTCGCATCCTCACAATTATTTAAGGCTTCATCGCATCTCCGCAATTATTATTGAGGCTCCATCGCATCTCCGCAAATATTTAATTCTGCGACGCATCTCAGTTGTTAGGCGTATGAATAACATAAATTAAGATGCTAAGGCAAGCAGTGGAAACAATAGAAAGTTTTAATTTTTAATTAGTAAGCTTAGCACCCTAACCACGTCCCTAGGAATAATAGAAGGAATTAATTAGCCTTGTTTCAATGATGTATTCAAAAATGTATATAATTGCAATGATTTTAAATTGGATATACAACATTTATAACCTTAAACTAAAAATACGAAAATCAAGAGGAGCTCTTTTACAATTAATGATTTAAATGAAATTTATCTTTTCTTATTCCAACCAAAATAAAATGAACTTAACATTATAAAAGAAAATCAAACAAAATAAAATTTTACAATTTAACCTAAGTAACACAAGATATTAAAGTTGTTTATACAATGTTTTAAGAAATTTAAAATGTCCTCCGCGTGTGAGTCTCAAATTACGAAATTATAGTCTGACCTGTTGATAGTTGATTGATACCAACGTAACTTCTGAGATGTGATGGCGTTAGCGTGGGCAGCATGAATAGATTAGTTGCACTTATTAGACAATTATAACTTTAACGGATACTGACGATAAATTTTAGTAAATTTTCACAAACCAGTAAAATTGTCGAATTTACTGTCGTATTTAAACACATGTGTTAAATCAATGAACTAAATAATTACAATAATATTATCACCTAACTATACAGCATTGCAATCCTCTCCAGATCTTTGGCCTACTCAAGACAGCCGCCCATCCGGTCTGTCACGTTCACGCGGTCCATCATCATTATTCTCTCCCTTCACGTTGTTTATTTTCAGACTGGTTCTTACCACACTAAACTTATATTTCATATTATTTCAAGAGGATCTAGACATTGTACACTAGAATGTCTTCTTTTGTTACCTAGTCCGGCGTCTTATAAAGATTTCCGGTTATTTTTAATACACCAAGTGTTTAACATTCATCAAAACAAAAAATTATCAAGAAATCAATTAACTAAAGTTTATTAAAAACCATATGTTTCTTTAATTTTTATTGTTTTGTTACCTTTTCTTCTTCCCCTCTTTATTTCAGTTAGCTGTTTTTCCCCCTCTAATTATTAAATAAAGAACTCTCTAATAAACCCTATAATTACTCTTTTGAATATCTGTTTATAATTTCTTTTATTACAATTTGTTTATTATTCAATGAATAAAATAGAATATTCTTCAACTTCAAAGAACTTAGAAAACCCCAAGAGCTTATGTGCATTCCAATTGCAACTAATGACTAAGATATTTACTTAAAAAGATACAGTCCTATAGTAACTGTAATCTAGAGACGGTAAGAGGCACACGATTTCATCGATGGCCTGGATAGACATCTAAGCAGAACACTGTGCTTTTTGTCAGGCCGGAATTGAGGTTGTTGGTCAGTCTACTTACGGGACACAATCCTCTGAAGAGGCGTCTCCATCTGATGGGGCTGGAGAACAACCCATTACGTCGAAGGTGTGGAGAGAAGGAGGAAACTTATGTGAATGTGATGCCCTCGCACCACTGAGGCAGAAATATCTGGGACAAGGATACCCTGCCACTAGTTACATACGAGAGGAAGGCCCCCCCCGCCGGACTCCTTCGTTCCGCGAAAAGGGCGGGTTTGATGTGGCGTGTTTTTGTCTCCTGAAATTTTTTCTAAAAACTCTTCCAATTCGAGATATTAGCAACTTTATGTCGATTTATTTCAACACGTTCAGGGCCGCCATTTTGTTTTGGGTGGTCCAATTTTTATTTTCTTTATGTCATTTTCCTAGTCTTAAATAGACCTTTAAAGTGAGGTATCACATGACCATACTTCCCATTTAAAATTTTGAGTTGCCCCCAAAATCCCCCATTTTTAGGGGGGGGGGGAGTGACTTAATAACCACCCTGTATGTATAGATTTATCATAACAGCTGTTCATAACCGTTAAAAATAACAAGTAAATTGGTTTTTAATTATGCACAGTTTTTATGAAATTGTATCTATTTTAATTTATATATATTTTAATTTACTGTTACGAATTAATAATTTCTGGGAAGGCCGTACAGGGTTTATTTGTACACTAATATTTGCCCAATAAATTAATAAGTTACTCAAACCATTGTGTGTTTTAAAGTTCCATCTGCAAACTGTATTAATTAATTCGACAAATATAATCAAACTTGGAGAAACTAATCTAACAAATAATGTAAACATAATAGACTAGACAAAGTTTATACGTAGAACATGAATATATTAACAAACAACTTTACCTTAGAGATTATATTACAATATTGGCACCACTGCAGCGTTCGACTAATTGCTATTATACAATGTTGGCAACCTATACGACCCTAAGGGCTGCCTAATAGCTCATCCTAATAATAACCTTCAACACCTATTAATTCACATTTTCTTAATCGCATTTGTTTTAGCAAAAGTTCAAAATGTGATGTATCTCTATGCGTACAAATGTATTACTAAAGTATGTCGAGCGAATTAATTTTGTGTAAGATAAAGTTACACAAAAATAAAAGATAAATGGAAATGAGTCATTTGATACCAGCAAATGTATAAGAGCTTAATAAAATGTGTTTAAGAGAAATGCACGTTAGAGGTTAAATATTGAACAGCATGTCATGCCAAAACAATATAACAAGTTACCAGTAAGCCCCCGTGAAAAATCACAGGCAGATTAATTAGATACACATAAGAAGTACATAATTTTTTAAATAATATTTAAAAACAACAGACTTTATCTAGGCCTACCTAACTATGCTGAGGCGATTTAACTCGGTAAATGTGTATAATAAATTATAAGGAGTATAAAACTGTAGGCCTATTTGTTAAACAAATATTTATACGTTACTAGCTAGCCCGATCCGGCTTTGCACGGATAGACAAATCGAAGTTAAATGTATATTAACAAAAAATATATTATATCATTAAATATAAATTACACTTCTTATGGGGAGTTTTAGTAACTTTCACCCCCGCCCCAAACCTCCCCTAAAATTTCCATTGTTTTAAAACCCTTTCTTAGCGAGCACTTAGTGCCCTACATACCACAAAGCTACATACCAAATTTGGAGGAAGCTACATACCAAATTTCATTCCAATCCGTTCGGTGGTTTTGGAGAAATCGTGATTTAGTAACTTTGACCCCCCCCCCCCCAACCCTTTTTTGAAAACCTTTCTTAATGAGCCACTATGGCCCTAGAGGAAGCTACATACTAAATTTTAATCCAATCCGTTCAGTAGTCTTAGAGAAATCGCAATTTAGTAACTTTGACCCCCCGAAACCCCCCTAAAATTTTAAATATTTTTAAAACCTTTCTTAGTGAGCACCTATGGCCCTAGAGGAAGCTACATACTAAATTTCGTTCTGATCCGTTCAGTAGTTTTTGAGAAATCGTGATCAGTGAGTCAGTGGATTTGGCTTTAATATATTTATATAGATTATACATTATTTAAAGAAAGACAAAAATATTGTCTTTTAATTGCTTTTCATTTCATATTGATAGATCGAATGATGTAGACGTTATTAATAGTATAGTTAATCAGTAGAATAACGTCAGAATATCTAAATATATAAAAGCGAAATACCACTGACTCACTCATCACGATTTCTTAAAAACTACCAAACGGATTGAAATGAAATTTGGTATGTAGCTTCCTTTAGGGCCATAGGTGCTTACTAAGAAAGGTATTGAAAAAATTGGAAATTTTAGAGGGGTTTGGGGGGTAAAAATTACTAAATCATGATTTCTCCAAAATTACCCAACAGATTGGAATGAAACTTGGTATGTAGCTTCCTCTAGGGTCATAGGTGCTCACTAAGAAAGGGTTTTAAAAAATTCGAAATCTTAGGAGGGGGGGTTTAAAGTTGTTAAATCACGATTTCTTCAAAACTACCGAATGGATTGGAATGATATTTGGTATGTAGCTTCCTCTAGGGCCATAGGTGCTCACTAAGAAAGGGTATGAAAAATTTTGAAATTTTAGGAGTGGTTTGGGGGGATCAAATTTACTAAAATCATAATTTCAGATCTTTTATTATTATGACAATAGTGCTTTTATTATTTAAGATGTATATATATAAAAGCCAAATACCACTCACTGACTGAACACTTAAAAAGAATACAATTACGTTAAAAAGACTGAAAATACCAACCACCACGGGCAACGCCGAACGGGTCAGGTAGTAATATAATAATTAAGAATTATAGTTATTACGTCCGTCTAGTGTAGTAGAATTAGAGAAAACGCATGTTGTGATTCGTTTCGGAATGCCATGTGGAAATTCGATATATTTATGCATAAAGTAAATGGCATTTTTCCAGCTCCACTATGCAAAAATCGGAAAAATCGGATTTCTTTAAATAACTTGAAGACAATTTCCAATGGGTATTTCAAATTTTGTATGCTTGTAGGATACCGAAAAAACGGCTAATTTGAGATCTCGCAAGTTAAAATCGGTTAATAATTTGTTTAAATGATTGTAAAAATGCGATTAAATTTTCAAGTATTTTTCATTCTTTGATAAAAGAACCTAGATCCAGATTTACCAGCTATTGGAATATCAAAGTGGCATACCAATATTTCCATTTGTTGCTAAGATATTTCCAAAAAACCTTACTTAAAAGTCATACTTTCTCAGACGCCATTTCGAGGGTTAAAATAATAAAAATTTTATTTACCCTAAACGTTTTCTCAAAATATAAGTCTCGACGAAAAACATGAGCCCCTGATGAGCCTCCTACGAGGACGGCAACTGGGTCTAATTGTATTAAACGTTTAACCCTTTTATTTTCTCACTATACTATGGTATAGAGAAAGTATAGTGATCGCAAAAAAAATCGATGTTGATATTTTTGTGGAAATATCTGTTTTGGGATCCCCTGAGTCCAAAAAAGTGTTTTTTACAAAATGTCTGTCTGTATGTCTGTATGTATGTATGTCTGTATGTATGTATGTCTGTATGTCTGTATGTATACAAAGCTAGAGCGAAAACTGTTAGATCGATTTCAAACAAATTTGCACCAGACATGTCAAGTAGGCCTGTATAGATGCACGAAAAACGGGTTTGAAAATTTTTTTTAAAACTTTCTGGCAAAAACCCCCAAAAAGCACTTATTATTTTTTTAATAAAATAACGGCTTTAACGATTTTGATAAAATTTGGCCTATTTGTAGCATTTAATGTACCCTACCGTATGCAAAAAAACTGCATCTTTCTAAAAAATCTAGTTTAGCTAATAATAATAATAATTGATTTTAGGGGGGGTTTGGCCATAAAGGGGGTTGTTTTTCAAAAAATTTCAAAAACTTTTCTCGTGCATCTATACAGGCCTAATTGACGTGTTTGGTTCAAATTTGTTCAAAATCGATCGAATAGTTTTCTCTCTAGATAATAATAATAATATTTATTAGATAATCTCCTACTTTAACATCACCTCTCCTACCCCTCCTACAATTATGAAGTCACAATAAATCTGTTTAATAATGTAAATATGTTTATGAGAAAGTATGTGCCAGTTCCTGGTACCGTTTATTTTAATAAATAAATTAAATATCTCGTAAACCAATTTATACATTTTAATTAAATTTCAGTGGAAACTTAACGGCCTTAAAAGGCTTATTTTCTGAAAGTTTCAAGGGTCTAGGTTCTTTTATCGACGTATCAAAAATACTTGAAAATGTTCAAAATTTAATAGGATTTTCGGAATTATTTATTTTATTAACCGATCTTAGCTTACGAGGTCCCAAATTAACCGTTTTCGGTATCCTACAAGTATACAAAATTTGAAATACCTATTGGCAATTGTCTTCAAACTATTTAAAGAAAACCGAATTTTTTCCAATTTTTGTATATTAAACCCTTTTTTAAAAAATGTTCTGGTTGTTCAAAAGTGGATCTGGAATTCCATTTACTTTATGCATAAAAACATCGACTTTCCACATGGCATTTTGAAACCAATTCCAAGAAATTTTCTATAATTCTACTGGCCTACATAGATTGAGTAGGTCTGAATCTAATTAGTGACTATCGATTTACCTCTATTTGTGCTATACGTTGTCTTCATTAATCTAACTTGCATTAAGTGTAAAAGTTATCCAAACAAAATCTACTGAAGTTTACTTAATATAATTGCAACAGTTATTGTAAGAAAATCTAAATTTACATTTTTAGTCTAGCCGCCAGCGTTTATTGAGTAAAAAACCCAACTAAACTTCAAATTTTAAGCCCGATCATTCACAACCAATCATATATTAGTTTTGTCCCACTGTTATGATGCAATTAACATTAGGTATATAGGGTGTCTTTTTAAAATGTGCCACCTTTGGTATCTTGTAAACTGTAAAATATTTGTAAATGGCCACCATTTTAAAATATTAAGGTCAACTTTCAAGTTTTTTATGGAACCCCCCCCCCCACAACAACTTAAAAACCCAAATTGTTGGGAAATTTTTCGCTTGAGCGAATTTTGGATTTTAAGATTATTTGGGGGGGGGGGTTCCATAAATAATCTTAAAATCCAAAATGTTGGGAAATTTTAGATTTTGAACAAAGTTGGAATTTAGATTTTTGGATTGAATTGCACGTAAAACCCCTCAAAAACTAAAACTTTTGGTTTGGGTTTTGAACATTTTTGTAGTTAATTGCCAACATTCACAAATAACAAGTAAGTTAGAGGCTACTTCCCAATCCAAAAATGTTGAGCAAATCCAAATATCTGTAACAAATAAATTCATAGTCCTCTTTTAAATGATTTTGTGGGAAATTTAGTTCCAAACCTTGTTATTGTGGCAACACTGACTGTCACTGACTTGCCTTGCACTGCCCTGGCCGCCAGACCAGTCTTGCCGGATTAAGTTTTTTCCCAAAATGGGGAAATTATAAAGTTCGCGGCAAATATTTGGGAAAATAAAAAATGGTGGGGAAATTATGGGGAATGTTTTTCAATAGTGTGATTAACAAGTCAAAATTCTTGTAAAATATTAAAAATTACTCAAACCCTACTTAGAGAAGTCCTTTTTTCAAAAAAATCCGGGGATGAGCCTTTAGGGCCCATCTTTACTGAGATTTGTTCCACACAAAATAACCCAGAGCCCCCTTCTGCGCGTTTGGAACCCCACACAAAAGTCAAAATTGTTGAGAAATTTTAGATTGCTCCCCCCCCTCCCCAAATAATTTTTTGTAATAACGTCCCTCGAAACCCTTATATGTTGGTGATTTTATATTTTACTAGCTCACCCGTACGGCGTTGCCCGTGGTTGTTGGTATTTTCAGTCTTTTTGACGTAATTGTAATTCTTTTTAAGTGTTCGTTGAATACCTGTGCGTATCCTACTGTGGTCATGAAAAAAAGTCTACGCTATTTAGGAAAGCACTGAAAATTATATTCCTGTAAACTACTATCTAACATGAAAAAAAAGCTTTAAATATATCGTTTTAATTTATAGTTTTTACTAAGTTTGACTTTCACTTAATTTCATTGACGAGCACCTACGGCCATAGAGGAAGCTACGTACCAAATTTCTTTCCAATTCGTTCTTATAGGGATTTTTAGTAACTTTGACCCCACTCCCCAAAATACCCTAAAATTTCGAATTTCTTTTAACCCTTTCTTAGCGAGGGTTTAAATTAGCTGGGGGTCGTAGAAAAGATATTTGAATCACTTTGTAACATCCGCGTTAATTTAGGATGTAACAAACTGGTTCAAATAGAGATTGTAATTTTAAATGTATAGGCCTAATTAGTATAAGATATTGTTTAGTATTTAAATATACAATTATATATCAAAATAAATATACGAATGTGATATTTTAATGGCATTTAGTTTAATTCAGATTGTTTGTTTAGTTTCCAATATAATATGTTTAAATTCGTGTATGTTTATGGTTATGCATGGTGTCAAATAATTTGTTTGTTATTATTATTATTGATAGCGAAAATATGTTTTGAAAAGTATTAAAAACTTCATAGTTATGATATATTTTATATAAACAATATTTTAAGCAGCATATCTCTAAGTAGGCCTATATAGATATTTAATAACCAATGTTTGAGTTGAATTATAATTCTGTAAGCATTTTTATTTGTGTTTGTTTATAGTTTTTCAATCTAACCTTAAAAAGCTGTTGGTTTTGAAGAGTATTAAAGTGATTGAAAATTTGCTAAGTAATGTTGCTATGGTAATACATGTAAACAAACATAAGCTTTTTATACGAACAGCTGTTTTTGTGAGCTATGGTTTTGAGTTCATACAGTAAATGCTGTTCAGTTTCTTCAAAATTTAAAGCTTTGTCGGGAACTTTTCAAACTTTTCTTTACGTATAAACCTTCTATGAACTACTACAAACATTTTAAGACCAAAAATAGCCAAATCAGTCCAGCCGTTCTCGACTTTTAGCGAGACTAACGAACAGCAATTCATTTATATATATATATATAGATAAGTTTGTTTTTAGATATACAATAAGACTGCTTTTTTATTGGGTTTTTTTTATATACTACTAACCGTATAAAAGTTCGATAGGTCAATGTTCTAAAAACACCCTAACTGAGATTGAGATATTTTTGTATGGAATATTAAGAACAAATGAAAACGCTCTTAAGACTATTAAAGCATTGTTTAGACAAAAAAATAACTTTTTTAAATCAACCATTGTTTTTTTTTTAACCATAGTACATAGGAATTAAGTGATAAAACTATAGATTTGTCACAAACGAAAAATAAAGTTGATAACAGATGTTCAATATCAGCTGTTGATTCTCATCGTTGCAAATTGTTGTTTATCGAAAGCAAATATCAGCTGATTCACAATCCAGAATTCAGTAAAATCCAAAATCATCATAAAATACAGGGTGTTCCATAAAAAATTAGAAAGTTAACCTCCAATTTAAAATATAAAAACGTTAAAAACTGTACTTTAAAATGAGAATTTGTAGCCTAATAAACGGAGGGCTTTCGAAAAACCTCCATTTGCAACAATAAGAACTAACAGCTGGTATTCAATATCTGTCAAAACATCTACCAAATTCATTTTTCATGCGTGACAAATCTGTAGTTTTGTTACTTAATTCCTCTGTATTATGACTTCAAAAAAATAACAAAACCCATACTTGTTGATTTTAAAAAGTTATTTCTTTGTCTGACATTTAACATTTAGTGTTAAGAACGTTTTCATTGGTTCAAAACGTTTAGATACAAAAATATCTTCCGCTCGGTTATGGCGTTTTTAAAACTTTACACCCCTGTAACTTTTAAACGGTTAGTCGTATAAAAAACAACCAAGAACAAAAATGTCTTAAAATAACTCTTGTACACTCCAAAATCATCATAAAATAATTCGACCACGCAGCTGAACCGCTGACGTGAGTTGAGCAAATTTCCAAAATGAAGTTTATAGGCCTATGTTTTAGGGTTTCAACCAACAATTTGTGGACTAGGTCTATTCACGACGGTGCTGAATAGCTGCAAAATGCCTCGCACGCCATTATGCGTGTTGGGGGTATCTTCAATACACAAAGCATTGCCTGCTTCGCACGCCAACCAAACGGTAAAATCCACCACACGGCTTTGAACCGGGGGTACTTTTATGGTATTTTACATTTTGATCGATTTTGGGGGAACCATGCGAGCTATAAGGTCGCGTAAAAAATCAAAATGTGCAGAATAACATCCTACATTTATATTTTTAGAAAAGAAAAACGCTTAAAAAAATTAATTCTCGTAGGAAAAATCTCAAAAAATTGTTACTTTCGGTGAAAAAACGTCCTTCCGGTTGTTGAATTTTTTTGGCTAACGGACTAGTCCGAGCGACGTAGACAACCAACATGTGTACCAAATTTGGACCAAATCGGGCTTAAAATGCGGCCTCTAGAGTGCAAACACTTATAAATATATAGAGGTACATATACAGGGTGTTTACAAACTCCCTGGAAATATTTTGTGTATTTGTTCCTTAGGTCAAGACAATCAAGAAACGTCATATAAATATGGGTCTGACATGCCTAGTTTTCTGTCTGTCCGTCTGTTTGTGTTTTTTACAAATTATTTTATAACTTGAGTACTGTTCTAGATAGAAACTTCAATTTTGGCACGAACGTGTACCTTGGTAGGCCAAACAAGTGTATAAAATTTCGTTACGATATCTTAAAAAGTTTCCAAGATGGCAGCCATTTAAAATCTTTGATGTTAAATTTCACAAAAACCGTAATTTTTATTAAAAAAATGTTTGCAGTAATAAAAAAAATGTAGAATTTATTAAGACGAACAAAATCATACTTTATTTGCTACAATCGGATAATAAATAACTGAGTAATGAGACACTTACCTAATTATGTAACAACTGTACACGGCAAATTGTTGTTTAGTGCAAATTTTGTATGATATTTATTTTAGTAAATGTCCCATGACTCAGTTATTTATTATCCGATTGTAGCAAATAAAGTATGATTTTGTTCGTCTTAAAATTCTACATTTTTATTACTGCGAACATTTTTTTAATAAAAATTACGGTTTTCGTGAAATTTAACATCAAAGATTTTAAATGGCCGCCGCCTTAAAAATTTTTAAGATATCGTAACGAAATTGTATACACTAATTTGACCTACCAAGGTACACGTTCGTGCAAAATTTGAAGTTTTTATCTAAAACAGTACTCAAGTTATAAAATAATTTGTAAAAACCACAAACAGACGGACAGACAGAAAAATAGGCACGTCAGACCCATATTTATAGGACGTTTTTTGATTTTCTTGACCTAAGGAACAAATACACAAAATAAATCCAGGGAGTTTGTAAACACCCTGTATATAACTATGATTTTTAATTTTAATGACACCCCTAATCGTGTTCTGGAGACCATGATCGATGCTCATTTGCTACTCCTGACCTTGGGGTCTCACCATAAGGGCAACTGCAATAGCTCATTTTTCCTATGGAAATTTGCTAATAAAAGGTGTCCCATAAGAAATTCGAAAGTTGCCCGCCATATAGAAAAATGGCTGCCAATTACAAATATTTTAACTACATCTATTTAATTTCTGAAAAAAACAAGGAAGGTTCCCCATTTTAAAGTTTAGATTTACAGTTTACAAGATACTAAAGGTGGCCCATTTAAACAATACACCCTGAATAGCAAACACTGCAGACATAGGTAATGACGTGCTACATTAAAATCAATGTCATTCTTTGTACAGTTTATTTTCCAAGGCGATAGTTAATATCAGACCGCTGAAGCTATAGACTGATAACCTCTAACGATAACAATCCATCCTTACCTGTAACTAATGGGCGTGGCCAGCTGATTTATAGCCCCTCGAGGGGTTACAGGCCTTGAATGAGTTTTAACTTTCACCTTTTAAGATGTTAGCCCTCCTGTTTTCAACCCTGTTATATTCACTTAACCTTGGTGTAAGTTGGGCCGTAGTTAATTGTTTTAAAACTTCTTATTTGGTGTTTTTTTTTTAATAATAGGGATTACCTTTGTTATGTTTACCTGTACATTCTACAACATCACACATCTACAATTTGATCTGGTAATTACATCAAAATTATGGTTTAGCGTATGATAATTTAAATCAAGTACCTGGGCGACCGAGCATCGCTCAGTATTTTTTAATTGCTTTTCTTAGGAAAACTAGGGGGCTTTGCCCCCTAGTCGCTCCGCTCGCTCCACACCCACCCCACCTCCGATCGCTTTAACTTTATTTTTTTCTTTATTTTTTCGACTTGAATTCGACTTTATGAATTTGTGCTCCTGGAAGTTATGCAATACGTCTCCGCTACGCAATACACGGCGCCTGGAAGTTACGCAATGGTCACCGCTACGCAATACACGTATTTAATCTATTCTTATTACTTCATAATTATGAGAAGAAGAAGTAGAAATTTTTTTATATAATAGAGAGATGTATGTAAATACGATCGTTTACTGAATAAATATGAATATTTTTCGATCTTACGTACATATGAACTGCTCCACGGATACTAGAATACACGGTAGGGGTCATGAGTAGGATGCGCAGTAGACTCACGTGCCAGCGACGTCATTCTAAACCCTCCCTCCCGGCACGCTGCCTGCCGCCCGTATAGGCCTACTTATATTAAATAGATAAGTAATTAATGAGTCCTGCTTTTGTATTTATAAATTATATATATTTTAATTAGGGAAATTTTAAAAGCATTAACTTCTACTGCGACCGTGTTAACATTAATATCTTCTATTTAAGTTTAATTAAAACTTCTAAACTTACTAGCTTGTTTTGATGCGATATTTACTTCTGTTGTTTGTTTCCAAATTCGTTGCAATTACCATTTTTATTACAATGGTTTGACTCTAAACAACTTATTAGATTCAAGTAAATTTGGACTTTGACTATTACGAAATTACATGATTTACATTGTTAAGTTTCTTTCGTTTTTCGTTTTTTTTTTATATAGCCTATATATTAAATATATAAAAAGTTTGTATCAAAAATTTAACTACGAAAAGCTATGGCTTCGTAGAGTTTCATTATTTAAATTGCCACCTATATTTTTATAGCTGATTTTAAAAGGTTAAATGGTACATATAAATTATTGCTCTGTGGAGAATAACGTACTGTTTAAAACAACACTCCACCTCCTCTATTAGTAGGCAGAGGTGAGTAGAAAATTAATGTCCAAATTCGTTGTGTATTGCAGTAAGAATTTAAAAATAAATGCGTAGGTACCTTACATATGGAGATTGAGTTAAAGTAAAATGTATCAGATACATAAACAAGGACAAGTTTGAAACTATTATTTAATGGCACTAAATAAGACCAACTCATTTTTGTCTGGAACGTGTTCAAATTGAATGACATACATGGATAGACAAAGTAATAGGTTTTTTTTCCATTTTGTAGAGTTGGTTGAATATTGTAATAATTTAGATTTATTTTTGATCGCCATTTAGTGATAACTATCCTGAAAAACCTCAAATGAGTTTGTATTTTGCTTTGTGATACCAAATTTGTATTTTGCTCCAAATTTATCCATCGCTGACCTGGAGCTTAGGTTAGCTGATGAAAGTCATCTCCGAGGCTTTTCCTGAAATTAACGCTCAAATGAAACGAAACTCCTCCCCTGGGGTTTTCCAAATCTGGCATCGGCGACCACCCCTGGGTACCTGGTGCTTCGGGACCTGAACATTGACGCCATCCTCGGGAGTTTTCCTGTAACATTCGCGCAAACGAACCGAAAATGTAAGCGTGAATTTCAGGAGAGGCCTCGGAGATGACGTTCATCAGCAATCCTAAGCTCTATGTCGGCGATGGAAAAATTTGGAGGTCACATCAGCGACCTCGAAAACCCTCACTAACCTAATTTGAGTCCATTTCAAGTATTTATTAACCATGCTTTGAATTTTTTCTCGACTTCAGAAAATGTATTTCCCCGAATGCATTTTGCACTGCACAAATGCAGTTTTGAAAATTTATAAAATGAATGGTAGGTACATTTTTTTCACATAATTTTTGTAAGCGAATGCAAAAAACCCACCGCGATCCGTCGTTCGCACCGAATTTCGGAGGTCGATTGCTTTATTTCGTCGCCTATATCATTGTTATTTACTTGGGTAAGATTTAGTCAATGCAATTGATAAACTTTGTCCATATTCACTGTGCAGTTTGTTTACGCCAGAAGTACAAACTCAAAGTTTAAATATATAACTTTAGTACATACCACATCGCATGTCATTATTCTCATAATTAAATTAATTCGTATACATTAATCTCGATACGTGTTTTCCATATTTCCGTTGATGAGATTATGAATACACATTCTGATATATTAATTAAAACACACATCCAAATTAAGAGCGTCGTAACTAAATTCTTATTACAAAAGACTTTATATTCTAAAAATCTAATTAAATTTTTCATTCTGAAAATTTAACTGTTCCAATTTGATAAACATTAAAATTAAAAACCTAACCACAAGCAAAACACAAAGCCTATAAATGTAAGTAAAAGTGTGCGGTCGTGGGACCCCCGTCAGGAACAAAGTCCATCACGCCTTTTCTTCAAGCCTTTTACCATCCTTAACGGCAACATACGCTCATAATTTTAATCTTTCAATTGCCGTTTATTGTTAGTTTGTTTTTATACAAATTCTAGGGCAGACCACTGCGTTATGTTTTATTAAATATGTTATGTTTTATTTAAAATAAAGGTGTAGGATTAATAATAACCCCAAAACTAAGAAATAATGTTAAATGTTCAAATCAAATTATTTCGTATATTTTATGACAACAGTTATAATAAAGGTTAAAAGAACCAGTAAGGATCAGGTGTGCACTTAATCAAAAACCTAACCAAAAAGTTACTCACTATCAATTACCGAGTATTATCAATAAATAGGTCTACTATGTGTCTTATTTATTTTTAATTAGGATGTGACATGGTTTTTTCTTATTTTTAAATTCCTTAACGCAAGTTTTTATTGGTTCGTGTGTGTTGAAACATGTGTTGGTCCAGTATAGACCTAACTTAAAATATTATTTTGTACTAAAAGCTGGACATCCGAATCAACTGTATTATCTGTTATTTAAAAATAATTATTTACTTCCACGAAAGCAGCTGGATTAGTTTTTTTTTCTTATTATAAACAGCTGTTTTGTATAGAAATGGTTTTAAAATTATTATTATAAACATTATTATCATTATTACTATAAACGTAATTATTTACATCCACGAAAGCACATGGATTAGTTTGTTTCTTATTGTAAACAGCTGTTTTGTATGGAAATGGTTTTTAAATTCGTTCCATGTTAATCTTGTGGGGACAACCCGACCTGTGAGATTAGCTCATGCCATTAAGGATAAGAATTTTTGATATCTAAAACTTATTGCAAAACTTCGAAATGAGACGAATTATTTGTCTACTCAAACATTAAATTTGGTCGGGAAATAAGGGAGGATTTGTGTTAACAAAAAACTGCTTCACGTATTATAATATATAAGGATTTACTGTTTCCATACGTTTAATGTTATTGTAATAAAGGTGTATAATTAAATACAACTTCAAAGCTAAGGGGGTGAACACAGTTAAATGTCCATTCATTGTAAATACATTCAATAAACATAAAATGTTGGTCCATCAGTCTAGGCCTAAGCTACAATTAATTATTGTACGTACGTTGCCGTTAAGACAGGTAAAATAAATTAAACATACACACAATAATTTTAGATTAGGCCTAGAGATTTATAAAGAACAAGCTGACCCGTACGGCGTTGCCCGTGATGGTTGGTATTTTCAGTCTTTTTAACGTAATTGTATTCTTTTTAAGTGTTTCAGGCAGTGAGGGGTATTTGGCTTTTATATATATAGATCTTAAATAATAAAAGCACAATTGTCACAATAATAAAAGATCTGAAATTATGATTTTAGTAACTTTGATCCCCCCAAACCCCTCCTAAAATTTCGAAATTTTTCATACCATTTCTTAGTGAGCACCTATAGCCCTAGAGGGATCTAGATAACAATAATCCGTTCGGTAGTTTTGAATAAATCTCAATTTAATAAATTTGATCCCCCAAAACCCCCCTTAAAATTTCGAATTTTTTTAAAACCTTTCTTAACGAGCGCTTATGGCCCTAGAGGAAGCCATATACCAAATTTCATTCCAATCTGTTCGGTTATTTTGGAGAAATCGTGATTTAGTAATTTTTACCCCCCTAAAATTTCCAATTTTTTCAAACCCTTTCTTAGTAAGCACCTATGGCCCTAGAGGAAGCTACATACCAAATTTCATTTCAATCCGTTCGGTAGTTTTTGAGAAATCGTGATGAGTGAGTCAGTGAGTGAGTGAGTGGTATTTCTCTTTTATTATATAGATGTATTTACAAAGAATGAACATTTAACTGAGTTTACCATGTTAGCTTTGATGTTATAATTAATTCTACACCATTATTGTAATAACATTAAACGTATGGAAACAGTAAATATTCGTATACAAAACAAACGTATAATAAACGGCAATCGAAAGATTAAAATTATATGTGCGTATGTTGCCCTTAAGCACAGATAAAAGAACAACTAGAAGTTTCTTTTATCTGTGCCTTAAGGCTGGTAAAAGAATTGAAGAAAAGGCGTGATGAACTTCGTTCCTGACGGGGTCCCAAGAACGTACACATTTACTTTTTTAGCGCAGAAAATTTAAGTTGAACTTTTCGGGTCACTAGGTCAACTCTTGCCAACTTTAAGTAGTCAAATGAATCCACTTACTGGGAAATGAATGGCAGACTATAAAGATTTAATCACAACACAACCAAGAGGAAACGTCATGAATAGATTTAATTTAAATAGATTATTGTAACCCGATTTTTGTTCTTTAGTCTGACTTGGAATCGGGTCACCGAGTAGTATGCAAATATCTGACGGGATATAAAAAGACACGATGTAGTTTTGTGGGTCAATGCATACTTTTAGAAATACTTTATAAGGAATTCTAGTGTGGTTTGTTTGCTTGGTACGTAAAAATCTCTCCCCCCCCTCTCTCTTTTCTTTTTCATATAAAAAGTTTTGTACAAGTTTAACATTATTTTCATTTGGGCGTTGAGTGGAAGAGAAGGCCTAATAAATCCTAATTTCACTCCAAAATGAAGAAAAACTTTCTATTTCTTCCTCCATTTGTATTTCTTTGTTATCTATATATATAAAAGCGAAATACCACTGACTCACTCATCACGATTTCTCAAAAACTACCGAACGGATTTAAATGAAATTTGGTATGTAGCTTCCTCTAGGACAATAGGCGCTCGTTAAGAAAGGTTTTCAAAAAATTTGAAATTTTAGGGGGGTTTGGGGGGATCAAAGTTATTAAATCACGATTTATTCAAAACTACAGAACGGATTGGAATGAAATTTGGTATGTAGCTTCCTCTAGGGCCATAAGTGTTCACTAAAAAAGGGTTTTAAAAATTGGAAATTTTAGGGGGTTTGGGGGTAAGAATTACTAAATCACGATTTCTCCAAAATTACCGAACAGATTGGAATGAAATTTGGTATGTAGCTTCCTCTAAGGCCATAAGTCTTCAATAATAAAGGGTTTTAAAAAAATTGAAATTTTAGGGGGGTTTGGGGGGTAAAAATTACTAAATCACGATTTCTCCAAAATTACGGAACAGATTGGAATTAAATTTTTTATGTAGCTTCCTCTAGGGCCATAGGTGCTCACTAAGAAAGGGTATGAAAAATTTCGAAATTTTAGGAGGGGTTTGGGGGGATCAAAGTTACTAAAATCATAATTTCAGATCTTTTATTATTATGACAATAGTGCTTTTATTATTTAAGATCTATATATATAAAAGCCAAATACCACTCACTGACTGAACACTTAAAAAGAATACAATTACGTTAAAAAGACTGAAAATACCAACCACCACGGACAACGCCGTACGGGTCAGCTTGTCTATATATATTGAAAACCTAACCAAAAACCAAACCTTTCGAATCACCCAGCCTCTCCTAATGGACCGATTTTGATGTTTTTTCTAATGGGTGTCTTTTTACCTCTAGATATGTCATCAAGCATTGGCAATTTATTTTAGCAATCGGGGCCATAAAAATTCCAATTTTATGAAAACCTTTTCTTTTTTATACTCATTTTAAAAACTAAAAAAGGTACGAGGTTGGTTGATAT
>JAGFPH010015175.1:3506-21818 GCA_018207615.1 Philaenus spumarius | reverse complement strand
TTTTACCCGGATACATCAAAGTGCACACTTTTTGAAGAATCACCCAAGTACAAGTTTGATTTAACAAAATTTAGGTTTAGTATAATTAAAATTATTCATCTAGAAATACATAAGGTTTATAATTTTGGTTTGGTACAAGACATAAAGAAAGAATTGGGCTTGTTTTATTTATAATGAGGAATATCTATTTCAAAAATGTCTATTTCCGGTTTGGCTTAGCTCAGTATAACAATTTAAAATTCGTAGAATAAAGTTTGTTTTATCACCATAATACATAATTTAATTAAATTAAATTTTAATTCAAATTGATCTCGGGCTAGGGGTACTCGTGCTGCTGTAATTATCCCATTAAACATACACGCAATTATGAATTCAAACATGAAGTTAACAATTATGAAATGGCGTCATAAGGAATTGGATTAGAAGAAAGGTAAAGATTTTTATTTAAGTAATTTCCTTTAGGTTTTAATCTTAATCACTGTTCTTTGAATACTTATCAGTTTTTGGTTGAACACATGAGTAAATATCGAGTTATTGTACGTTTTGATTACACTTTTATAAAACAATTAACGGCGTCATTTCTTCATTGCATTAGTTACGCCCACCCACGCTTAATTTGCACTGATTTTGGCTTTACTTTCAAACGATCTAGCCGGGTTCCTTCACTTCCGTCTATCTCAGAATCCGGAAATAAGCATCTCTCCTTTTGATTTGATGATTGCGTTCACGTGATGTTACGTCATACATTTCTTTCTCCGTTGCCATGGTTACGAAGTATTACGTCACTACTGTTTTCCTAACATGGCGTCTTTTTCTCTTTTGAAAATAGTTTTCGACGGATTTTATACCTAAAGTATTTCTTTGTTGGTTAAAACAATTGTAGAATTAATTTGTTCTTGCGTTTAAAGCATAAAATTTATTTACTTGTAATAATTTTAATTCACCCGATCAAATAATTACTTCCTTTTTGAATTTTAGTGTAGGTTGTACTACTTGTGTCATATGTTAAACTAATTATGGTGAATATTTTAAGAATAATAATAATCTACGGTATATAATTAACTAATAATTGTTTCATAAATATTTTCTTAAATGTAGAATACGTTTTATACATTGGATTATCGTGTTTTTGTTTATAGTTTAAATTACATGGTACATTATTGGTCTTTTACTTGACTCTAGGCTTGGGCAATTTCGTTCAATTTACTGAAGTAGTTCAGTGAATCTCCTTCAGTGAAAGGAACTAGTTCACCATTGTAGTTCAGTAGTTCAATTAGTTCAGTAGTTCAGAACGTATTGAATGAGATGTAGTGAGTGATTTATAAATTGTAATACAAGTCATAGAATTGAATGCTTTCCAAACTACTGACATCAGGATAGCAATACTAAAACACAATGTGTAACATTAAGCTACACAATATTATTACATAGGATACTAGGGGAAACCACTGCGTGCTCCGCACGCCATCCCCGTTAGAACCTTCTATACACATTATAAAGTTATCTTTTCTTTATAATAAAGGTGTAGGATTAATAATAACCAAAAAGCTAAGATGGTAAATAATGTTCAATGTTCAAAAACCCTAACCTAAAAGTTAGAAATACAATAAATAGTATCTTCAAAATTTGAAATCAGGTGTTAAATTATCAGGTATAAATATTAGAGCAAACAGTTGTATGTGTTATTTTATTCAATTAGTTGCTATGCTCATAATTCACCAGTCTAGGCCTAACCTTAGGATTTTTCCGACTAAATTTACAAATATTGAAATAAAAAATGTTTTTATCAAAATGAATTATAGCCTATCTGTTACTCAGGGGTAGTAAAGCTTTTTATTACCATTTTTTTCAATCAGATCAGTTGTTCTAGAGATCCCTCCCCCATACATACAAACAAATTTTACCTCTTTATAATATTAGTTTAAATTTGTTTTTACAAATTTCTTAATACACGCATATATGATTTACTTATTAAAGTAAATAAAATTAAAAATATTTAAAAACTGTTATTTCGGTAAAAAAAGATAACTACGATCACTTCATAAATAAGAACATTAATGGAAAGTAAATTAAACTAACAAACTAATACATAGGTATTAGTTTAATATACATTCAACACTAATAAAATATAGACTGCAAGGACAATGTACATTAACAAATATTTGTTCCTTACTTTAAGCACGCATCAAATAAATTGTACGAAGTAAAACACGGGCATCGACTGTCTACTGAGACTGAGATAGTGAGATGTTAAGAAACAACTCCTTCATTTGGCACATATCCAAAAGATATGAGAGCCGGAATGGGAGCCGGAAATTGGGTGAGTTAGTGGACTACTGGACTACTGAACGACAATCCTTACGCTTCACATATCACCGGATGTAAAGAAAGAAAACAGTGAGCCCTTCAGTTAGTGAACTACTGAACTAGTGAACTACAATCTTGTGGATATCTGAAGTACTTCATTCGGCTCAGTCGAAGTGAGCCGATCTTCTGAACGGCTCCTTCATGAGTTACACAAGTCTACTTGACTCGTGTTTACAATGGTTTAGTGGCCTCAAATATGGCTGACATAACTTAACTAAATACGTTTTTTAACCATCTTGCGTTCTTGTGTAGTGATTTTGACAAATTTTACATAAATAATAAATATAATGTTTCTAGTTTAGTTTCTTACTTTCATTTCTTCATGGGGATTGGTACTGGTGTTTGGTTATATTGACATAGGGTTCTCTAGGCTATAATACTATACTGTTAGAAATGAATGTTTTTGTATTACTGAGATTTAAGACATTACAAATGCTCCACAAATTCTTTTGTCGCATAAATCATTTTGAGATGGATCAAATCGTATTTTTAATTAACATATTAACAATAACTACTTGAACAAAATATATTTCTAATACTTATATCTAACATTGGAATAATGAAACGCATAACGACATTGGAACATAGGTTTGTAACATTTGGTTTAGAATTCTTACATACTACTTGGTTTTTGATCTAATTGTCTGATCATAAGTCTCATAATACTTAATGGATAAAAAGGGGTTGGGGTCCTTACAAGGTAATAGTTTTTTAAGTTTTTTATTTGTTGTAAGGTTATAGTTTGTTAGGTGGGGAACACTGGATTTTTGGGGAACACTCGTTTCACTGCACAGCTGTTTCTATCAGTATATCTTTCATTGATATTAAGTAGGTCACTGTGTCATTTCGATAATGTTTATTTCCTGATAACACTTGGGAAAGTTTGCATTTGTTACTACACATTTACGTTGCACTGTTACTATATATCTATTTTGATTAAATAGTCACATTTTATTATATACACTTAAATACACTACACAGTAACTTATTTATTGAAAGTTTTATATATATCAGTTGGTTTATGTTAGGTTATATTGTCGTAATTGGTGTTCTTTAAGTTATCTTGTGGTTATACAGGTGTGGCTTGCTTATATGGTCGTAGGAGAGAGATATGATATGGTCCATACGTACGTTCGTTTTCGTCTATCAGTGTATAAATTGCTTTACCAATTTTCTTTAAAAGCGTAATGGTCCTATATAGATTGTGAATAATTTCGCCGTTTCGCCATATCCTTGACTCGATTGTGGAAATGATTTTACTAAAACGAGGTCGTTTTCTTGGAAAGTGGTAATTTTGTGTCTCAAATTATATTTTTCGGCGCGTTTGTTTTGTGTCACTTTAATTCTATTTTTGGTTAATTCCAATTTTTGTTGAAGTGGTATTTGGTTATGGAATGGGTTTTGTATAATTTCTTCCCAGAATCTCTTATCAACGATATTAAGTTGTAATTCGTTGGCAGTATAACCTGTTGTTTCGTGTTGTATTTCATTTAGAAATGTGTTTATTGTAGGAATATAAGTTGACCAGCTCCTATGGTTGTTTGCACAATACGTTCTTAAACAACGTTTGACTTCCCTAGTTGGGCGTTCGGCCATATTAGATTTTGGGTGATACACTGGGTTTAAGATGTGTTTTTTATTATTTTGTTCTAATTTAGTAGTCCAAATTTTACTTTTAAACTGTGTACCGTGATCAGTGAGGATTTTGTTTGGTTTACCATATAAAGTGATATAATCATTAAACATTCTATCGACGACAGCTTGAGCTGTAGCTCGTTTGAGGTTATAAAGTTTTACAAACTTAGTGAAAGTGTCTAATACGATGAAAATGTATTGTACGCCTCCTTTACTCTTTGGTAATGGTCCAATAAGGTCTACGGCTATTAGATCTCCTTTACCTTCGCATCGGATTCCACTGGATTCGCCATGTAAAGTGTGATTACTGTGTTTACAAGTTGACAAGTGTCGCAGGTAGCTATAATTTTTCTAATTTTTCTTGCCATGTCTTTGAATATGAAATCTTTTTGTAAAGTGTTTAAGCATTTCTTGGCACCACAATGTAGATAATATTGGTGGCATTCAATTACTAGGGTTTCTATTAGTCGCCTGGGAACTATAATTAACCATGTATCCTGGTGTTTCTGGTACAATATTCCGTCGACTAGTTTAAATCTTGTTTGCTGGGTTGAATTTGGATCTGCATTTAATGTTTTAATATAATTTTGCTTTATGGTTAGGTCATTCCATTGTAACATTGATAGATTTTGAAGGTTTTCCATAAGTTCCATATTGTATTGTCTTACTAAATTAGCTACAATTAAATCTGTGGAGGGGGTCACTGAATTTTGGTGGTTTTCATCAATTTTTACTCTGCTAAGTAAATCTGCTAATGTGTTGTCGGTTCCTTTACAATGTATTATTTCGAATTGGTAATCCTGTAAGGCAAGAATCCATCGAGTTAATCTAGCATTAAGTAGTTTGCATGTCTTTAGGAAAGTTAAAGCTTTATGGTCTGTGACGATGGTTAATTTGGAATTTAGAATATAGTGTCTTACTTTCTGGATACAGTATACCACTGCTAATAGCTCTTTCTCGGTAGTAGTTAAGTTCACATTTCTTTAAAGTTTTTGATATGAATAATATGGCTTTCTTCTGATTATTGGAGTCGATTTGGTATAGGTGTCCGAAATCTGAACTATCTGTTTGAAGGTAGTATGGCTGATTTAGAATAGGATGGCTAAGTACAGTAGTTTTTAGGAATAGGCTTTTAATTTCGTTGAAAATTTGTTCTTCTTTAGACGTCCATGTGAATTTTACTTTCTTAGAGGTTAGTCTCATTAAAGGTTGTACAGTTTGTGCATATCTGTCGACAAATTTGTTGTAATAATTGATACCGCCTAAGAAACGTTTAAGTTCTTTTCTACTTGTTGGCGCAGGAAAGTCTTGTATGCATTTAATTTTATCTGGGTCTGGTTCTAGTCCAGTTGTTGTTAAGTAGTATCCTAGAAATGGTACTTTGTCTCGGCAAAATATAGATTTTGACAATTTAATAGTCATGTTAGCTGTTTGAATTTTGTTGAATATTTTTTCTAAATGGTGTAGGTGTTGGTCGAAATCAGGGGATATCACACATATGTCATCTATGTATATGATCGAAAAATTTTCTATTGAGTTTTTGAAAACATGGTCTAATGCTCTAACAAGGGCGGCTTGGGATGTAGAAAGCCCAAACGGTGTGACTACATATTGATACACTTTTCCTCTAAATTGGAAAGCAGTATATTGGCGAGATTCTTGTTCTAATTCGATCTGCCAGTATGAAGAAGTTAAATCTAAAGTTGATAACCATTTTGAATTTTTTGCTTTGGCTAGCAATTCATTAACACTGCGGTTGCATTCATAATCAGGGGTTATAAGTGTATTCATTCGACGCATATCTAGACAAATACGAAGTTCGTCGTTCTTCTTTTTAACAACAATAATTGGATTTATAAATGGGCTGTTTGATTCTTCGATTATATTCTCTTGTAACATTTTATTGATCTCGCCTGCGACGGCTTCTTGGAGGTTTATAGGTATGGGGTAGTTTTGTGCTCTATAATATTCTGCTTTATTGACTCTAATAGTATGTTTATATACATTACATCTACCTGGTTGTTCTGAAAATATGTTTTTATACTTTAGGATTAGGTTGGTAATTTTTTCCTTTTCTAGAGAGTTTAGTTTATGATGGTCTTTAGGGTCATTTCAAATTGGATGCAGATTTTAATTTATGGAGGATGTAAAATTTAATTTGTTATACAATAAAATGGACTTGTAAAAATGGATTCTGCATACTTTTATGAATACCGTGCAACTAAATTTCTCCGTGTTTAAATAAATATATATTTGTAGTATTTTTTCTTAATCACAGTATGAATAAGAGTCACGAGTGTTACCGATGATCAAATATTTTTTACTTATTCAGTTATTGATATAAAAACAAAATTACATATTTAATAAGGATAAGTGACTTATCTAAACCAGTTAATCATTTATTTGTAGACAAAAAAAATTTGTTTGTTGAAAAAATTTAATTTTTTTGTCACGAGTGTTACAAACCTGGAAAAAAGTTAGTTAAACTTCTTATATACTTCTCAAGATTTCAAAAATTGCAATGTCTAAACTATTTACTTTCGGTTAATGAAGCATTCTATTTTAATAGTACACATAGTTATTTAAAAGAAAATTTTGATGTTGTTGTTTTTTAACATTTTGACTGAAGTAACACTCGTGACAATGAGTAACACCCGTGACAGTAAGTAACACTCATGACATAAGTGTAACACCCCTTACTAAAGGTTCAGAAAAACAACAATTAAGCAAGCATTATTTTACAAATCCTTAATTTAATTTGGACTAAATTAAAAAGTTACAAAGTTTAAAGAGTACATTTATGTTGATTATTTCTCAATCATTGTACGTGGAACAACTTATTGAAAATAGTTCTCCAGACAGCAAGGAAACTTGTATGCAAAGCGTTCTGATCCTTTCTTTACTATTTGTGGCTGTGGTAGAACAGCATTAACTTGACCAAAGTCAATCAGAGACACATCTTTTTCATTAATTATATAACAGTTTCCTGTTTCCTGCTTGACCAAAAATGTCACGACATAGTCACCGTCTTCTTCTTTTGTGCATACTTTGGTTACTAAACCAGCGTATTTTTGTTTTGTTTTTTTTCTGAATCCACCTGTAAATAAAAAATAATGATTATAAACAGAAATAAATCGGTTTTAAAATTTGATAGAACATCATTTTGAATTAGGCGAAGACTGTACTGTGTATACAAAACCCGCTATCGTGGAATAATATTTTGATACACCTGCAATATATTTATATGAACACTAAAGAATCATTTGCCATTTTAAATCATTATTTTATCTTAGCTTATATTACATAATTATTTGCATTTGTTACATACCCAATTACATCCACAATAATAAATGTCCCTTCGGAAATGTTCGTTTCTGCTGGAGCTTCTAATATTAAGTCTTGATCCTCAGACTCTTGTTGCATATGGCTGGTCAAATGCTCCATTGTCATCACCTCATCATCGGTGTCCACCAGGCTGATTTCTGCTTCAGACTCTGATGAGGAGTATATTTCCTGGTAACGACTTTTCTTTTGCTGCTCAGATTTTTTAGACCCTTTAGAGGTAAATGAAACTGATTGTACTGGGAAAAAGCATTTACAAGTAAGGCCTCTTTCCCAGTCATTTTTTATACAAAAACATGATATGGGCCTGTAAATTATTTCATTCTTTTTACTTGTAACTACCTGATGAATATCTCTGGTACCACAAATTGTCTTTAGGGGCTCACTAGGTAAGTGTTGGGAAGATTGTACAATCTCATGATCTGATATATAAAAAAGCGTTATCTTGCTTTTTTCTTCCATCAATTTGAAGAAGACTGTAGCATCAGTAATGTCACAACCGTGAGCAACATAGTGGTTGGCCAATCGTTTCAAAACACCGCCAACACCATCTGGTGCCCCTTTGCCGTGCGATGACTCAAAATAAGACCAGGTAGCATTTTGAAATCCCATTTTGTATATTTGAGTTGAAAATAAGTAAAAGTTGTTTTTCTGTTTGTACTGGCTAGAAGGACCATCAGAAAAAAGTGCACCGTACTAACATCTGGGTACTTTATTTTCAAATATTCAAGAATTGGTTTGAGGTGTGCCCAAATAGCTGGTGGCCCATGTTCTTTATTGGGAGATACTGTAGCAAACGGAAGTGTTTTTTCTTCTGAGGTGTACATAATACCAGTGTGCAGAGTAACCTGGTTTCTGCTGCCACCAAAATGAAAACTTTGGACTTTTGCTGCAAGCTTGCATGCATAGTTCTCAGAAAAGTATGCGTGTATAATAGCCTCGTTACTCTTTAAATTCATTTTTAAATGTGCATAAGCCATATTCTGCATTTTTATGTTAGGGAAACACATGTTTTCTCAAGAGTGCCATTTCATGATGGAACTCTTTTGTTAATTCGCCTAGTGTACCGTTAACTGTTACTTTGGAAGTGATTTGTACACGGACAGAAATCTCTTCCCCGCCTCTTTTTTTTGCCTCGTTGTTTTAGTTGTGAGCCACTTTTCCCACTTAACCTCATCGTTCTCATTAAACTCTTTCATAGGGACAGTCAATGACTTGCAATTGTTGCAAAGGTTGTACATGCACATATAGTTACTTTTGGCACATACAGTAAGTACATAAAGCTTGTGAGGATCTTTCTCTTCAATTAGGTTCAACTGCTTAAGCTTTGTGCATTTCAGTTGAATGTTGGTGTGCTGTTTACATAAGCATGTATTTCTTGTCACTTCAGTTGGTTTCAACACATAAAATGGTCTATATCGGGTGAATGTCGTATAAGATATTCCATTTCCATGCAATCGGATAAATTTCTTGTACAGAGTTTTCATGTCTGAGAGAAGATAGCGTTTTTGTTTTTTAATTTTTTTCCTAGTTACCGTTTCTTTCATGCCAGCAGTAGTGCGGCTCACATCCTCGCTTAAGAAAAAGTTTTCAATCAAGAACCGGTTCTTATTTTCTTTAAGCTGACGCTGTTGTAGAAGACGTTGGGAACATGACAGGCCTAATGTTCTACTGATTGCAGTTTGAAGACGGTAGCGCTGTATAAGTTTAGAAGACAGAGCAGAGCTTATGTGGCGTTTAAAACCCATAGATTTTGATTCCATGTACTTTTCTTTAATGGAAGATGTTACAGTATTGTGAAAAGTCAATGCTCGAGCAACATTTGAATTCATTAGCAGAAACTTTCTTCTCCGAATATTTGAGTTACTTAGGTCTCCATGTAGGTCACTCAACATCTTTGTGGTTTTCGACTTGGGTGTCAGGTCATTATCTGGTGTGATGTTCAATTTTTTCTTTTGTTTTGTATCCTGTCTTTGTAACTTTTTTTTTATTTTTCAGTCTTTTTCTGCTCATTTTTAATTTTTTCTTGTAACATTTTAACTTTTTCAATTCATTTTTTGTTTTCTCGTACACACTTAGATCTGTGTCGTAATGTAACTTTACGTCCTCTTCTTTGGTTACCAGAAACTGATGGCGATGGTTCTCGTGTAGAAGGGGGAATTAGTACTTGGTTGGCTTCATTTATTTTTTTATTTTTTCTGCATGCATTTTGCCTACATCTCCACTTTTTTTTCTCTCTTCTATGCTCCCTGTCGGTCAGTTCATGTACTTTCTTCCTTTTTTCATTCCTGTAAAAATGTACCTATATGTAATAATACTTTTCACTTACAATCAATTGAAAATCAATATATGAATCAAATCAATTAAAAATACCAATCAAAATACATCATTAAAATTGTTAGTTTTTACCTACCTTGCTTTGTGTTTTTCTTTATATTCTTCTTCTCGGCTAAGGTCAAGCTTTCTTTTTTCCCGGTAGCGCTGCTGCTTTTCAGCTGCTGTTAGTTTCTTTCCTGGCACTATTGGCTTTCCCTAAAAATAATAGGCAACTGGGTACTTAAAACAGTAATAAATGTACAATCATTGATAATTAAAAACTAACAAACATATGCCGTGGCTGCTTTTGTGCAGTATAAAACTATGCATAAACTAGCTTCATATTGATAGTAGTAAATTGCCTGTTTTCTACAAAGTAGCCCACAAAGTAAAATGCAATATAGGGTACCTACTATCATGACATTATTATTATTGTTAATGAAAGTATAGGGGCCTAATTATAAATTGTCTTGAGTGTTACTTTTCAAGTCACGAGTGTTACTGTTAAAAGGTAACACTCGTGACAGGTAACACTCATGACAAAAATAAATTATTTTAACTATAATTCAATATGGCTTCCATCTAGATGAGTAAGGTTATGTGTAGTGAAATAGTACCCCAAATACTTGCTAACTAACAAAAATTAATAAAAATAAGTTAACAATTATCATATAAAGGAGTGGTAACACTCATGACATTGAATTTAAATACTTACCATGATAAATCTCAATCTTGAATGGTTTTCTCTTCTCTTTAAAAGCAGAATAAACTTTCACAGTGCACTGAACTAGGATCCAAGATGGCTAGTTTTCACCAACATAACAGAGCTGAAATTCCCTTTTTTCCCTTCTAAAACCAAGTAACACTCGTGAAGTAACACTCATGACAAAAACCAGGGACACGTGAAAAAAGTTGCTTAAAATGAAAAATTTAGTTTATTATGTGAAAGTAACCCCTGAAAACAGATTTTACTGCATTGATTTATTTAATAAAGCAAGAAAGTAATTTTTATCTCCATTATTTTAAATGAATATGTCCATTTAAATAACTCTACACTAAGGTAGGGACATACAAAAATCCGTGTTTCAACGGAAAAAATTATTTTTTACCGAAATTTGAAAATTGCTAGAATTATCAAAGTTTTGCAAGCTATTCAGTAGGTTTCATGTTTTAAAATGCATTTAAGAAAACTGGGATATTTTAAAGCACAAAACTATGAAAAAATGTCAAAGTTACAGGACTGCAATTTAGCATCAAATTTGAAAATGACCCTTTAAATATTTCATAGATGTCATTATGATATTGGCTATTATTGTTAAGTGTGATTGGATTATAGTTTTCATCTTCATACATGTCTTCATTGTATTCTATTAACCTGCATTTTTCTGATTCATACATTCCACTTCCTAACTTCAATATTAATGTTTCATTTTTATTATTTGTAATTATCATTTCATTATTTTCGAAGTTTATATGCATTCTCAATTTTCTTATCATGTCGATTCCTAAAATACAGTTTTTAATTAGGTTTGGTACAATTATACATTGGATGTCAAATTCTATATTTTGAATGTTAGCCTTTAGTAGTATTATCTGTGTAACTCTCTTAGATTTGTTATTTAAAGCTGTAGTAATATATGTATTACTCACTGGTAGTTGTTCAATTCGTCCTAACTTTGTCATATTTTCTTTAAACCAATTTTCTGAAATACATGAGATTGTACTTCCTGTATCTAGGCTATTAGTGTATTTGTTTTAATTCCATTTAAGGTTAGGTCAATTTCTGGGCATCTATTATTTAATATTGATGTTTGTTCTGTACTGTTTACCTCATCTTCGTCTTCTGTAAGTAAGAAATCTCTGTCGCAGTATAAATTTGAAATCATAAAATGGATATTATTATTATTATATTTTGGCCTATATCCGAATTTATTTAAAGTTATTGGCACTGGGATAGGTTTTATGATGTTATTTGCCGGTAATATCTCTATTTCACCTGTATATCCATTTGTTTTTAGGCTTGAGTCTTCTAGGCCAGTGCGTTGGAGTTTAACTGTGTTTTTGATACACTGTTTTCCGCTGCTGGTTCATTCTTATGTCCTTCTTCAGGTTCTGTATTGGTAGCGATTAGTTGACATACCCTCGGTTTATCTTGGTTTGAATATGTTATAGGTCTTCGTTCTTGGTATTGGTTGTTGTAGTTATGCCTAGGGTTATGTTGAGGCGCAAATCTAAAATTGCTTGCTATTGGTTGTGGTTGTCTTTCAAATTGTCTCATAGGTGTTGGATTGCTAAATCTATTATTATTTTGTTGGTAATTTAGTCTGTGATATTGGTTATAGCTGGATTGGTTTTGATAAGGGTGGTCTCTTGTTGTTTTGTATCTGTTGTTATAATTTTCATTGGGCCTATATTTGAAGTTTCTATTTGAATACCCATTTTGGTTGTATCCCTGTTGGTTTATTCTGTTGGTAGGGTTTATAGTTCCATTATGAGGGCTGCTGTTGTTCCTCTTCCTAATTTCAGCGTTTGTTTCTTCCGTATCTTCTCTTTGTAATAAGTCTGCGAATTCCCTTATGCTTGTGACGTTCTGTACACGCTGAGCGTCCTGTATTCTCTGCTCGAAATGGTCGACGAGAGTTGCTATTATATCTTCCTCTTTTGGTTGAGGGATCATAGATTTCATCGTCAGCACTCTGTCTATGAAGTACTCACTTCGGGATAATTTACCTCCGGGTCTGTAGTGTTTGTATTCTAGCTTTTGTCGTGTGCCTCTTTGGACATCACGGTTCCAAAACTTGGCTAGGAATTCCGTCGTGAACTCTTGGAAATCATGTATGTCATCTTTAATTAATTGGTACCATCTGGCTGCAGTCTTTTAAACTGTTTTCTATAATGTCAAATAGGCAGTCGGTATTGTCACCTACTTGATTTATTTTTCTATTTGTTAACCGTTCATAGTATCGGGTTAGCCTATAGATGTATTCGTTGGGGTTAGTTTGCCTTCCGTTGAATTTTGGTAAGGTTGGGTTAATTGGATTATTATTTTCATGGTTTCCCGCATTACATATTACATTTATTGGTTTTTGTATAGTTTGGTCGGTTTGATTGGTTTTTGGCATTTCGGAAATTAAGGTTTGGACTTCTTGTATAACTATTGAATTATTAATTTTGATTTTGTTTTCCATTACAGTCTCTTGGTTAATTAAAGATTCTTTTAAAGTTTGGAGGCTAACGGTTTCTCCTAATTTATTTTCCAAATGGGAAATTCGTTGACTGCTTGTTTCAATAGCCTGTTCGACTTCTATAAGTTTTTCAGTAAATTGTTCTTCTACTTTGTTAATGTGGCTAGTTAACCCTTAATTGGTGCACAATGGTCTGTCAGACCGCGAGGGAAATTTTCTCCCCCATAATTCCCACATAGCACAACCTGGCGCTTCCTTCTCCCTAGTACCTTCGAGTCGACCACTTCTCTAACAGTAGTAAAAGTGACATCGATTGTAGTGCTTTATTGTGAGTTGTACAACAGCTTTGAGGTCTCGCAGACGTACTGCACCAAATTATAGAATTCAATGCGGTCTCCCAGACGTTGTGCACCGATTACGTTTTAGATCTAGCGGTCTGTTGAACTCCGTGCACCAGTAGTGATTCTCTTTTTTAAAGTAGGGAGCATTATAATAAGACACTTATTAAGACTAGAAAATAAAATAAATCAATGGAGGAACTGCCAGGAACTTTAACCACTGGACCAGCAGGTTCTGGTAGTGAGTAACCAGTTAGGCTCAAAGTACAAAATAAAACCTATCAAAAAAATGTCAGTTGTCATAGTGCTGATCTTGAAGAATTGGTATGCAATACGCCATTTGATGACGACGAAGATGACATGGATGGTGACGATAGTGACAAAGATCCCGACTACGAGGAAGAAAGTTGTCACGACACAGATTCTGAACAAGGATGTTCAGAAAATGAAACACAACTGGAAGAAATAGATGCAATGGATATTAGTACTGATGAGAATATTGATACTCTATGCCCAAGGGATCTTGATGTTACGAAAGAAAATGGAACGATTAATGTCAACGTAGAATCAGTAATTGAGGAAGTTATAAGAACGGCAATGGAAACAGACCCTGATGTTATCAAGAGATGAGATGATACATTTTTTTACGGTAGGAAAAATCAGGAAATGTTCAAGAAAAATGTACCAGCTTTTAAATGGCGTAAAGAAGCACCTAATAGGAACGTAAGGACAAGGCAGGAAAATATCGTTACTCGATTACCTGGACTAAGAGGTACGGCAAGAAACTTGGGCAATAATCCTAACATTGAAGACATTTGGACTCTACTGTTTTCGCCAGATATTTTAGATACTATTGTTCATTGGACTAACAAAAAAATTAGCGAAGTAAGACCAAAATATGCAGACCAAAAATCACACATACATGACTTAGATGTTATTGAACTAAAAGGGCTAATAGGATTATTAGTGTACTCAGCTGTATTTAAGTCTGGAAACGAATCTGTGCTAAGTTTATTCGCCACTGACGGTACAGGTAGAGACGTATTTCGGTGTACCATGTCAAATAAACGGTTTTTGTTTCTCTTGCAGGTTTTACGTTTTGACAATCCTGATGACCGGCAAGAAAGAAAAAAAGATGATTCTTCAGCTGCAATAGGAGAAATTTTTGGTAAATTTGTTAAGAACTGTCAATCATGTTACACCCCTGGGGCCTACCTTTGCGTGGATGAGATGTTGACTCCATTTCGCGGTCGTTGTGCTTTTCGGATGTACATGCCGAAAAAACCTGCCAAATACGGACTCAAAATTCAATGTTTAACGGATGCGAAAACACATTATTTAGTCAATGCATACATTTATACTGGCAAAAACAGCGAAGGTAAAACTTTGACAGATGAGGAATTGAAGTTTCGAATACCAACACAAGCAGTGTTGAGATTAGTTCAGCCATTCCTTAACTCAGGAAGAAATGTGACTGCCGATAATTGGTATTCCTCAGTTCAATTAGCAATTGAACTATTAAAGAGAAAAATAACTTATGTAGGGACATTGAAAAAGAATAAACTTGAGATCCCCGAAGCATTCCAACCGAAGAGAGATAGAGAAGTTAATAGTACACTGTTTGGTTTCACAGAAGATATGACTGGTCTCACCCAGAGTTTTTATGTTCACCCAGGTGGCCTAAACAATAATCAAAAATAAAATTGCGTACGGCTTTAAGTGCATGCTCAACCCCCCTTAGCTCCCGGCCTACAATTAGTTGTTTGTGAACATAAATTTATAAAGTTTGAAAAAGTTAGACCCTCAAGCAGCCATTGATATAGTAACTAAAAACCAAACAGAAGCCAGCCGTTCCTTTACCTTCAAATATAATGTGTAATCCGGATATTTTTCTCCACGGAGCTGTAAATAATGATGATTTTGCAGAGGAAACATTAGACGGTAAAAGGACAACACATGTTACTGCAATGGTTTTGTATCAGACAGCAACTGACACATGTAACTTTGCACGACAAACAGAAAAAACGCCTATTCCTCAGGACGCTCCCTTAAATGCTAATGAACTAATTCCTTGTCAAACCATTAAGAAGTGTTTTGGGATAAAAAAGAAGCTAGAATATTATCCTGAGCAAATAGACATTGACACAGAATGTACAGTCAACGATATCAGTAATTTTGTTTGGGTTCTTTGCAGAATGAACCATAATAGTCCAGTTCATTCATTCATTTTTCATTTTTTTCATTTTTATTAAAGCCAAAAGACATTTTTTTGCATAAGCTACGTCCAATATAAATTAACATTTTTAAATATTACAATAATTGACAAAAATATTCATTAATAATTCAAATAGAATAATTAGTATAAATACTACAACATATAACAATTTTATACCAATCACCACCCGAACAATTAAAAACATATAAGTTAACAAATAATTTAAAACACAATTACACAAAGTCAAGAAATCGTAACTATTAAAGCGGGGAACAAGCAATAAAATTTAAAATTAAACTAAAAATATAATATTTATAATTTAAATAGAATAGTTGATTTAAATACTACAACATATAACAATTTTATACCAATCTCGTTTTGAACAATAACAAATAATTTAAAACAATCATATAAACTACAACTAACATTTAATTTAAAATTGGAGAACACATCCAATGATTTCAATGCCGGCTACAGTCTGTTGCTGAACTCCTCCACAGAGAAGAAAGATCTAGACAAAAGTAGCTGTCTAAGGCTGTTTTTAAAGGGTAAAAAATGCTGCAAATCTTTAATGCTCTGTGGGAGCTTATTTATCAGTCTAGCACCAGCTTGTGCAGGAAGTTTGCTGTATAGATTTAGTCTGTGCTGTCTAGCACGATAATTATTAGCTTGCCTGGTACTATAACTGTGTATATCTTTATTTTGGATATGATCACATTTAAATTTAAAGTAGAGTATCACCTCAAATATATATATACTCGGAAGTGTAAGAACTCTAAGATCTTTAAAAGCAACCCTACATGACTCAGCTTTTTTAAGACCTGCCATAAGCCGTATAGTTTTTTTCTGCAAGACAAAAACCCTTTGCATATTCCGAACTGACGAATCTCCCCAGAGAAGAATTCCACAGTTCAGATATGGATATACAAGACCATAGTAAGCTGTTAATAAAATAGTAGGATTGCAGTATAATTTCAAATTTCTAAGTATAAATATTCCTTTACTAATTTTTGCGCAAATATGTGCAATGTGATCAACCCAAGTCAACTTATTATCAATACAAAAGTCCAAAAACTTTGCACCATTAACCTCTTCAAGTACACTATCATCCAACATAACACTTGGTGTCTGATTTGGACTATGTTTCAAGTTAAAAAACATGTACTTTGTCTTATTAGAATTTATTGTCAAATTATTTTTGGCAAATTATTGGCTGGCCGCATTGACTTGTAGAAAAGCCTTATGCTCTAAATTTTGAATTGACTCTGCTTGGAAACTCAAAGTTGTATCATCAGCAAATTGAACTATGCTGTCTGCATGCACTGCTGATGATAAGTCATTGATATAGATTAAAAAGAGCACCGGTCCGAGAACTGATCCTTGGGGGACCCCATATCTCAGCTGTGTTAGTTTTGACAGTTGATGACAAAGTTATTTCGAATTATGCACTGTGCCCAGGATGGACCCCCTACCATCAGATAATTTCTAAATCAATAATTCCTATCACTAATGTAGGATTTTTTACATTACTTCCAGCTCCACCTACAACAAGAGATGCTGTATATACTGTCATGAAAAACTTCACGTCTATAAATGAATATGTAGGATGAAAATATTCAGTCTTATCTTGCGACATGGCTATATATCTGATTGCCAAGTTAATCCAGATTTAGAGCAAAGAGTTTGACACGTTGTTTTTAAGGATTGGAGTTTTTCATTTAGCTAAAAATTGGTTAGGTGTTATTGGACAGTTTGTACACGATAGTGAATTCTATATTTTTATTGAGACTGAAATATATGGGGGAAATACTTTGAAGGCTGTATTGAAAGGTGTGCATTACAATAGAGGCGTAAGGGCACACAAACTAATGTACGTAGCTTGTCGAAGACTTCAAATGGAACTCTTTTTAACCCTTTCGCTGCGTAATTCGACTTTAGTCCACGGCATCAGAAAAACTTTATCTTTCAATGCGTTATTCGATAATAGTCTCTAGAGAATGAAAATGCCCAGTTTTAGAGTCTGGATGCTCCAGAACTCTAGTGGTAACAATATTAACTAACGCTAGTCACGTGTCAATGTTTACAGCTGACAGTAGAATTAGTGCGTTGTATTGTGTACGGAGTTTGTTTTGAGGTGTTTTATTTATGTGTTTTAAATTAAAAAATTGTGTTTTTCTGTGGATAGGGGTTTTTAAGTGTGTGACATTAAATTTCAAGTTATGTTTATGTTTATATATGTTAAATTTTAATTATTAATTGTAAGTAAAATTCACCAATTTATTAACTTTGTTTAGGCTATATAACCTTAAAAATGTCTTTGTTTCTTTGGGATGGTGAAATTGAATCCTATTTAAACCAAAATAATGAAGACTCAGATTCCGAGTTTGAACTTTCAGATGAAAATATGGATTATATGTCAGATGATAGTGATTTAGAAGTAGAAAATAATGTAACTTGTCCTGATCTAAGTAGGCCTAGTACATCTGCGGTTTCCAACCATCAAGACAATGATAACAGTATTATTTGGGAAGAGGTTGATGTGTCTTTAGGTTCAGAAATATATTTATATCTATTTTGAAGTATATCATACTAAAAAGTTATACAAAAACACATGCAATTGCAATTAAGGACATCTATGACAAAAAATGTGTACAAATGAAGTGTTCTTACTTATTACTTGATATAACATTTTTTTTAAACTTTTCAATTATAAACTATTGCCAGACTTTTTATTGGACAGTTACCGGTACCATAAAGTATAAAAAAGTTTAAATATATATTAATTAGGCCTACATAAAAATGAAGTGACTTAAGTGCCTGCCGTGAGTTAAGTGAATAGCGCTTTGGCTCAAATCTGATAGTAGAGACGGGGATACTTGGGCGCCGGAAGTGACGTCACACCCCCGCCCCCACC